>NW_006499848.1:1969384-1982361 GCF_000471905.2 Amborella trichopoda
GAGAGAGAGAGAGAGCTTACATGCAAAGGGGAACCTTACAGGTTGCTGACTGCTCACAAATGCGAGAGTGGAGCTCAAGCAACTGCCATAACCTCCTGCAATGGGGACACCCACCTCCCACCTTCTTCTTGCACCCAGCAAAATGGCGAATGAGACGCTCCAATCCTTCACAGGTCTGATATTTACAGGGCCCCTTCTTCACATTCAATTCCCTGTCATAAGGTCCAATTGTACTGCAACCTTCTGTGCAAATGTGGAGGAGAGACTCCATGGCCTCACTTAGTTGCAGGTATATCTTCTGTTCTTCTTTGTGTCTTTGCCGTCTTTTCTCCCTCTGCAAATTGCCCAAAAGAAAATAGCATAAGAGCCCAAGTCAGAGAAATGTTTTCTTTGTTGATTCTCTCTCTATAAATTTGATCCACCCAGGCACCCACCCAAACCGATCCAAAATCCAAAACTCTCAAACTATGAAAGAGAACAAAATAGCCAATGGAAATTAAAAGACTTACAACAGAATTGTCGAAGAAAAAAAAACTTACATGTTCTTCTTCAGATAAGACCTGCAGGATTTCCAGTTCAAGCCAAGGGTCATTATCTTGCATGAACTTCCACCCTTCTGAGCCCTCCACTTTCTTAAAATCCTTAGAAATTAGCTTCATGCACCTCAAATACAAGCTGGGTGCATCACATTGCCTGGCCAATTGGAGAACATCCACCACATTATCAACAGTGAGGAGCTCTGCAAGGGCTCTGGTGCAAATCCTCTTCAATTGGGGTACTGAGAAGGCATGAGAAAGAACCAAGAGGTGGACTCCATACTTCTCCATTTCTCCCTCCATGCATCTGTGCACAAGGTTCTCAATGGTTAGGGCCTATGATATCAAATTAAACTTCCAGCATGTTGAGTTTGAATGTTTAAAGGCAGGCAACTTGGAATACCAAAGGTCCCTTTAGTTTCAGTATGAACACTATGGGAGTTGGGTCTATTTTCTCCACTCTATTATCTAAATTTTGAATATGTTTCTCACTGTGATTGCATATAATTAAGACTATTTACTTTTACTTTAGTACGAGGAAGTAACAATCACATATACTTCTCAAATGTGAAATATCTGAGAATCTCCCAACTTAAGTGTGACAAAGTTAAAAAAAAGTTTATTTTGAACTTTGAGCTTGGTTAATGGAACAAATGCATCTGTCCCATTTTACATTCAACGGTCAAGATTGATTGCGACATCTATGTACTAAATATAATATATATTTTTCCCTTCTTATAACTTACGTAGCTATGAAAACTTTGTCTATGGTTTCTCTTTTTTCATAACTGCCTATTATTGGAATCTCACTTTGAAAAATACATTTAACATCATGTAAAATCTTATATATGCTTTTGTAAATAGTGTAAAGATGTGTTTTATCTGCAAGACTAATTTCAATATTGACATCTCCAATGCTTGTACCATAACAAATTTAAACACACATCCCTTTATATGTACCCTAACATCATTTGTGCAAAAGATGCAGTGATTGGTGTGACATCATTCAAGTCTTAATCTCAATTACACAAGTTTCTTTTCTTGAATGTTAATTTGGAAAAGAAGTTCATAAAAATGACAGACCTTTTTCATTTTGAATCAAATACTTGGCCATAATTTGCCTGAACCATGGCGACCATATCAAATATGCTTGACATAACCTTCAATTTCTCTTTCACCATTATAAAACTACTTGCTTATGATTGTATTAGAATTAAGTTGCACAACCATTGGACGTTGTGTTGTACATATGTGAAGGTCCATCGAGACCACCTGTGTTTCTTCTCTCCCTTACTTTTTCTATTTTGTTTTTTCCTAGTTCGTACATTTCATTATCTTAATAAAAGCTCACACTTCAAAAAAAAAGAAAAGGAAAAAAGGAAAAAAGGAAAAAAAAGAAAAGAAAAGAAGACAAGAAAGTCTATCGAGACCATCCATTCTAAAATCACCTACAATAGACCGGTGGTCACACAAATAATTGTAGTTCCCCACCACAACACAGCACACCTGACAAGTGGTCAACAAGAGAAAACCTCCAATTTTTTTTTCATAATCTCTTTATTAAAACGGTGCCAAATTTTTATTAAAATAATTTTGTTATTTTTCATGGATTTTTGGATTTTTTTTAGTTAATTGGGAAGATGATCATCATCATCAAAGTTTTTTTCTAGCTATTTGATGTAAATTACACGAATTTTCATCTATCAATTTGTTTTATCAAAGTCTTTTTCTAACTATTTGATGTAAATTACACGAATTTTCATCTATCAATTTGTTTTATCAAGTGTCATATTTTTTATAAATCTTCGTATCTTTTCTTATTACTTCAAACCGTAATCTTTTAAGCAAACCGTAATCTTTTAAGCTTACTTTTCATTGTTTTGTACCTGGTAATTCCTATCAAGTGTTGTAACATGATCGGATCGGTCCCAAGTGAGTCGACCTTTTATTTAATTGAAAAGGCCATCGTAAACATTTATTTTACTCATCTAAGAGCATGGGAAACATTTCAGACCATTGGATCCCTCGCATCAATGAAGATGGGCCATGGGCATATCACATGGGTGAAAATTGAGCGAAATATGACTAGAGATACTTTTGTCCACTTTAAAATGCGCAGCTGGCAAATGCAGCGCACGTGTTTGAGTACTCAATTGCACCGCCATGATTGCCGTGCCTTCAAAAGAAAAATTAATAAATGACATTTGTGTGATTGAAAAATGGCACGTTTTGGTGGTCGGCCGGATCACCTAGGCCGATGCCTCCCAGAAAAGCACATGGGTAATTAAGAAAAGAAAACTGAATAAGACCACCAAAAATCTTCTAAATCATTACTCCCGCGTCGACCTTAATTCTAAGACCTTGGAAGCATTGTTTTGTGCATTATTCACGTGGTGAATCAAAATGATCTCAAAAATTTCATATCAATTAAATCCCCGATTATATTGGTGGACCGTCTAATCAGGTAAATTGGTTTAATTATATAAGTTTGTTCTGTAAAAATAGGAAAATTATGTAAAATTTGTTTTTGCTTCGGGATTTAAAATGTTCCTATATATTTAAAGTTTTATGCGCAAATCTCAACTTTTTTATACCAAACACATTTCACTCGGATTAAGTTCAAATTTTGGACATCATCCTTCTCACTATTATAAATAAATATAAAAAATAATTCAGTACAAATAAATGACCAAAATTCTCTTACAAATTTTAAATGTTATGTGGTCATTTCAACCGTTTATTTCCTTTATTTTTATACTTTTTAAGGGTTTGTGATAGTAAGAAATAAAGCCACCCAACATTGAACTTTATTTGATGTACAAAATTAAATTAAATTTGAATACAATCTTAAACCATTAATTTTAGGGTTTTTTTTATTTTTTTTGTGGAGACGAAAACTCAACATCTATCTTTAAGATAGATATAGGATGCGTGGCAGGAAGAAAATGTAATTATGCACCCTTGACGCATAAATTATTTTACTTTAAAAAAATATTACTTGAGCATTGTATACAAAAATATTATCTAAAAAAATAGAAGACTATTTTTAAATTTCAATAATAAAATATGTTTTTTTAAAAAAGAGTGACGTTTTTATAGAATCTTCTTCTACTAATGTGTATAAGACTCTAAAGGATCACTATTAAAATTAGCCCGGATCTCTAAAAAAATTATCACATAAGTATAAGACTTGACCTTTTTATAAATATGTATCAAATTTAAGGGTGGTATTTTTGGTCCTATATATATGGAAGAGTGTCCTATAGTATCAATTCTCTTTTAAAAATATGGAAACGTAAAATAACTCAATAAAATATAATTACAACCGAACCAACCTAATATGGAAATGTAAAATAATGTATGAAATATAATTACAACCCAACCAACCAAACAACCCAACACAAAGAAAAATCAGAAGTATTTGTGCCAAGTTTGACAAGATTAAAAAGGGGTACTTTTATCAATCTTGGGATCAACAGCACGCACTAGCCAAAAGAAAATGGAAGGCAGGACTAGGGGCGGTTTTGTCATTTTTGAGAGAGAAAAGCATACCGGAGAGTGGAGAGAAACCCAATAAAGGCGTGCACAGCTCCATGGGGAACTCCAGGGATTGAAATGGTCTTCAGCCCTTCGTTCCTTTGAGGCCGGCCAACAAGGTTTTCTAATACTGGCGAAGCAAATGCCTACAAATGAAATATCACGTATTCAAAAACCAAATTTAGAGAGGGAAAAGAAAAAACAAGATCTAAATAATCAAAATTACAAAATATTTTACTAATTTACAATTTAATTACGGGCACAGTTTTGGTGAATCAGCCGACTCGCTTATTACCGTGCCGTCCCTTGTCTATTTAACACATCCATCTTTATGACGGATCTGAAAAAATATTTCAACTAAAACGTTAAAATGGACGGTGAATAAAGGAATTTAAAAAATAATACTTTAATTTTTGAAAAAAAAAATTTCAGATCATTGTCACGGTTGAGATTATTGAACTCTTAAAATTGTGGATCGATTTGTAGGGAGACCAGACGAAAATAGTGTAAGTCGGCCGACTCACGGAACATTTTTCCTTTAGTTTCCGGGCGACTTTTTTCGTGGAAGGGCAGATTAGCCATAATTATAAGTTGTTGGGTTTGAGAGGAGACGGCTCCAGCCACCTTTGATGAATCCTCGAATTTCTCTCTCATCACCTGTTCAAAATAAGCCGCTTGGATCTCTCTCTCATCCCCTGTTCCTAGGAAACTACTTCGACTTTCTCTCTCATCCCCTGTTCCCATGAAGCTTCTTGGACTCTCTCTCTCCCTCTCTCTCTTATTCTTGTGAAACGGCTTGGAATCGGTCTCGGTTATTGGAAAACAGACTGGAATACAGCCTGGCATCTTTCTGTTTCTCAATCTCAGTTTTTGCATAACAGCAAAGTATCTCTCTCCATTGATTCAAGATATCTTTTTTTGCTGCTCGTAATTTTTAGGGAAATTTTCGGTAGATTGAACGTGGTTCTCCAAAAGAAAAGAAGCATATGAAATTATTGAGCAGGTTGAAGAATTTTTCTAAACGCTAAAACTCAAAAGAATTGAATGACAAAGAGGTTGAAGATTCATCCGTTTAAACTCCAGCAAATCCTGCCTAATTCCAAGACAGATATATCAAAAATCTTACCATCAAGCATTCATCCATGAATAATTATTCATAGAAATGAAGGATACAATCCATCAAATTAACAGAAGAAGAAGAGAGAGATATGTACCAGAATTCTGGAGTGAGAGGCAATGGAGTGACCATCAGATGTAACGATCTGAACATCGGCAACAGGGCCCTGTGCAATGCGTTTGCAAGAATCGGCATCAAATGTGCTGATATCATGCGGTCGAAGTGGCTTTTCCATGAATAAGAGGATCGGGGTAGAGAGCGAGATATATAAGGCCTTAGATTTAAAGCGAAAGAGAGAGATATCCGGCCTTGAATATTAGGGCAAAAATGTACAGGTACAAAACAACAGTGCAAGAGCAAGATGCTTCAGACGCGCGGCTCTCCAATCTAGAGAGAGAGAGAGAGAGAGAGAGAGAGAGCAGTGTATAGGAGAGAGGAAGCACTGTATAGACACGCCAAGACAGAGCAACCAGAGGCTTCGTTTGTGTGGTTCCTCGGTTTAGAGAGCGAAAGGATGAGTGGTTCTTCTGTTTAATGATATAAAGAGAAAGGGTGAGTGGGTCTTGTATTTATAGAGAGAGGAGGCGCGAACGTGTGGAGTGGGTAGAAGGTGGGAGAGGGTAGAGAGACTTGGAGGACGGTTTTATTTGTTTCCTCGCTCCTCGGATGTAGCTGTCGGGACGCCGCGATTAACATAAAAAATTATTTAGAGAGAGAGAGAGAGAAAGCAGGGTTTAACACCACGCGAAAATGCAGGTTACATGTCAAGCTTAGCTGGACGACGTGGAGGATAATGTCCAGTGTTGGAGACACGTCAGCAGGCCAAATCATATGCCGCCCTTTGATAACTCGCTTGAGACGCTTCCCCAAGTGGCTCTCCCGCTCTCCATCTCTTTACAATGTGGTCGGGTCGCGCTCGCACTCGAAACTACAAAAAAAATTGGCCCTAAGGCCTGGCCGGGTCGGGCTAATGGCTATGACAGTACTAGCCTCTTTCGGCCCAATTTTTTTCTTTTTTAATTTTAATTCTAGAGAGGGTTGGGCTATGCATAATTCGATATTCTTTTCTATTTCTTATCGAACAAATGATATATTTTTCATGAAATCCAGCTATTTTTAGCATGATATTGGAGAATCTCATTGCTATTACTCAAACAAACATGAAATATATGGTTGCATATTCGTCCATAGGTCAAATCGAATATGTAATTAATGGTGCTTATTTAACCGACATTTAGATTCCGCTCTACCGAAAATTTATTGATTCTCCCAACATTACCAACTTGTCTTATTGTTGTTGACCAGTTTGTGGATATCAAACAAAGCTCTCCATATAGTAATTTTAATGTGGCAGATTTACCCTATTTTACAATCAGTTTCGCTAACTAATTGTCCACCATTTCCAAGTGTTATTTTTATATTATGGATAGCTTGAGCCAACCATAGAGAGAATAGGCTCAAGCCGGGCCAAGGCTGGCCCCTAATTCCGGGTTTTGACAGGGCCGGAGTAGGGCGAGTGGCTTTCTTGTTTCTCTCTCCTCATTGGCTCCATTACGTGACAGCCATCGTAGTAAAGAAGCTCCACCCACCAATCCTTTTACAGTGTTCACTACTATTTTGTGTGATTTTAAGAGCCCCAAGGGCGAAGATATGTTCGTGCCCCACAGGTTGGCCTTTCAAAGCGCCTCTTCAAACGTTGCCCCTCCTCTTTCTCTCTCTATCTTTTTCTGACCTTTCTCTGTCTACTATTTCTCTCCACGTGCGTATTGCCCCTTCTCCTACTCTCATTCAAATTATTGGCAGTTGCCCTGTTCAAAATTGTCGCGCGTACGACTCACCAAGCCTATCATCTCTCTCTAGGCAGGTGGAAAATTTTGAGCGTAGAGTGGAAAATTTTGAGCGTAAAATTGTTTCATGCCAGCTGTCCCGATGGTTACATACGGATCAAATCAGTATTTGAAAACTCGTCGAGTCGAGCCGGACTCGTCCGGTTCGATTTGAGAATCGTCTGCTATCAAGCCGGTTCCACGAAAAAACTGGGAATCGCTCGCGTCCAAAGAGAACCGGGCGTTCTAAATAGTGAATCGCAAGTCTCACATAAAACTCGTCGAGTCGAGCCGGACTCGCCCGGTTCGATTTGGGAATCGCTTGCTATCAACCTGGTTCCACGAAAAAATTGGGAATCGCCCGTGTCCAGAGAGAACCGGGCGATTCCGAATAGGGAATCGCGAGTCTCACAGAAAAAACCTGTACGATTTGGGAATCGCCTGCTACCAAGCCGGTTCTACGAAAAAACCGGGAATCGCCCGTGTCCAGAGAGAACCGGGAGATTCCGAATAGTGAATTGCGAATCTCACAGAAAAAACAGGTATTTTTTTGGGTTTACACGTGGCAGCCTCACCTGCTACCAAGCCGGTTCCACGAAAAAACCAGGAGTCGCCCATGTTCAGAGAGAACCGGGCGATCCCGAATAGTGAATCGCTAGTCTCACAGAAAAAACCGGGAATTGCCCGAGTCCAGAGAGAACAGGGCGATTCCGAATAGTGAATCGCGAGTCTCGCAGAAAAAACCGGTATTTTTTTGGTTTACACGTGGCAGCCTCATAGAAAAAACTAGTATTTTTTTGGGTTTACATGTGGCAGCCTCACATGGGGTTTACACGTGGCAGCCTCATAGAAAAAACTAGTATTTTTTTAGGTTTACACATGGCAGCCTCACATGAGTGAGGCGTGGCCACCGCACGAAAGTGACACACAGCCACACGTGATAACTCATCTCACATTTGCCTCCCTCATGTTTCTACAAGCGCAACAGAGTTTATAGAGAATCAAGCAACACTCATCCTTCGATGTGGGATAATTCCCACAAAAAGTCATTAAAGCAATATCATTGAATATATATTATTATGGAAGCTAGAAGAATGTGGTGACGTGGCTATGTTGGTTGACAACACCGAATTTTGGGTGTATGTCTTGACTTTGAACCCCATAGCGAACACCAAAAAATATTTTGAGTTCGAACCCCTTAGCGACAACAAATATTTATTTTTTTTTTGATTTCGAACCCCTTAGCGCATAACCAAAAAATACAAAAAAAATTTTGCTGTAAAAAAATAAACAAAGGCAGAAATACTGTTGTAAAAAACATAGAAAAAATATAAAATAAAAGGCTTTTCAAGATAAAGACAAAAAATATAATACAATATTTTTTTATTTTTTTGTAAAAAAATACAATTTGTTGTCAAAAAAATAAACCAAGGCAAAAAATACTGTTGTAAAAAAATAGAAAAAATATAAAATAAAAGGCTTTTCAAGATAAAGATAAAAAAGATCATACAACATTTTTTTATTTTTCTTGTAAAAAAAATACAAGGTAATATAACAAGTATTTCTTGCAAAAAAAATAAAACAAAAGGCATAAAAAAATAAAATATACTTTGACAGCATCATTTTTTATTTTTCTTGTAAAAAAAAATAAAAAGTAATACAACAAGCAAAAAAAATGTAGTACAACATCTTCTTCTTTTGTCAAAAAAGAAAAAAACAAAGATAATCAACAAGTATCATATTTTTCTTGTAAAAAAAAAAAAAAGGTAACACAATAAGTGTTTTTGTCAACAAAATAAAACGTATTTCTTCATACAACTTAGGAATAAATGGTCTAATTATATATATATTTTTTATAACAAGATGGTCTTTAACATAAATTTAGTATTATTAACTTAAAGATAGGATTCATACAATGAGGCAATTTGAAATCTCTCTCTTTCTACTAACAATCTCTTCCACTAATTTATTCTAGAAACCTAAAAAATTAAAGAAAATTGGTACGCATTCTAATAATTTCTGCATTGATAACCAAATTTTTTATTTTATTTATTAATTTTTGTATTATAAATCGTGTAGTGTACTATTTTTCTTACAGTTGTCAATAATACATTTTAAATTAGATGATATTATAAAATATTTTGGACTTGTTATTATTTATCTAATAAAATAATTATAAAATATTGTTGGTACATAATATTATAGTTAGTTAGGTTGTAATAATTTTGGTTTTTTTAGCGGATTAGGGTTTTCCGCCAATTCGAGATTTTAGTGGCCAAATTTTCATCGATTTAGTCAACTCTTCATTGTAGTCCATATATGATTATATAATTAATCCATGATAATTCTAGGATTTCTTTTGTGTGATGTAAATTTAATGATCAACATAAGTTCATACAGGGAAAGAGCATCTCAATATTCACAAATTGATAAAGAAAATGGAAGTTAATAATGTAGTACCCTCATTTCTTATTGGATTCCTAAAAAACAACATTTATAATGAATTTTAATAATTTTTCGGATTTTTTTGAAGCTTTAATCTAACCAATTCAGCCGATTCCCTATCCGGATCGCCGATTTGCCAATCCGAATCGATTTTTGAGGTGCCCGATCTGGGTCACTGATCCGCTTTTTAAACCATTGGTTCAAATAGTGTAAAACATCCAATGCAATTAGGTGTTTTAAAAATAATGTAAACTAATAGTCTAAATGTTTTTTTGGGAAAGCTTTTTATGTTCTCCTGCTCCTCTCCTATCCAACACTCTATTTTTTGAATGGAGGGCTAAGATAATCACAATGTCAAGTCTCTACATCATTTTATTTTTAATTTTTTTTATAAACTGTTTTGACACCAAATTTTGGAGGTCCATTTCTCTATTAAACTCGCACTAACAAAAAATATAAAAAAAATATTTTCAATTAAATAAAATAACCAAAATACCTCTGAAACTTTTAAGGGATATTTTGGTCATTTTTTTTTATCAAAAAATTATTGTTAATATTTTTTATAAGTACGCCGCAATGTGAAGACAACACAACCAAATTTCAAAATTTAAAAATTTGTATTAAAAAAACTAAAAATAAAATACTTTGAAACATCGAATCTAAGATGAAACAGTGAGTGGCTCTCTCAATAAAAAAATGGAGAGCTCGATGGTAGGAGGAAGATAGAACTTTTATGTTGTAGGGGACCATAAAAACTTTCCAATGTTTGTTTTAGTAAAATTATTATTTTTAGGTTTTAAAATTTATTTATTTATTCTTGATCTTCATATTAAAAATTACATGTTTTTAAAAATTAGGTCATAAAATCCTAAATTTATTAAAACGCCCTCATTTCTACACATGGGCTGGCTACAAAGAAATCACGTCCCTAGAGAAATGAGACGGCCATAACTTTCCACAATTTCGCCCGTCCATCTCCCACTCAAGACAAATCGGAAGTTCGTTGCTGATTCTGGGACCTCCCTCTCTCTAACTACAAAATACCAAGTATTTGCATTCAAAACACCAAGTATTTCCATTCAGAAGGCCAAAAGATGGCCCAAATGCAACTAACAGTAGTTAGGCGATGCGTCAATTTCAGACAGAAAAGGCAAATGCCAATAACCCCAACCCTTCATTACAACAACTGTTAAAGTTAATGAAGAAAGTTTTGCCTAAACAAGTGTTCGATTCCACGAACTGGCCTCAGAACCAGGCCATGGGCCGTTTACCAGTAACCCGAAACTCGGTTTGGGTAACCGGCCCTAATTTGTAGATCCTGACCAGGCCAAAAATGATACAAAAATTTAAAAAATTATAAAATCCCAAAAAATATGAAAGTATGTTTAACATATAGTTAAACAAAATTCATCCAAATGAGAATGAACAAGTATTGAAAAATGGATTTTGAAATCAATTTTTACCTAGGGGTATTTTAGAAGAGTAATGATCCTATAAGACCCTCTCCCACCCATGTGTGTAGCACTCCAAAAGATCATCATTAAAGTTGGCACGGATCTCTATAAAAGTTATCACATGGGTGTGGGACTTGATTTTTTTATAGATCTGTGCCAAATTTAATGGTGACCTTTTGGGATCCTACACATATAGGTGAGGAAGGGTCCTATAGGATCATTTCTCATTTTAGAAATAATTAAGAAGATGAAAAAAATATAAAAGTAGGTATTTATGGCAAAAATACTTCTCAATATTGTCCAGAATAATATAAATTAAAAAATCTATTTTGAATAAATTTCTTTTTTTTTGGATTTCTTTAATTTCTTGAATTTTATTTTTAAAGTTAGGGTGATGAAGCTGGTTAACCACCCTAACCAGCCATGGCCCGTGTTGATGCGAACATGAGTCTAATTAAATGTAGTACAAAAATCCAAAAGGTCCTCCTACTGGCCCGACTTGGCCATAACCTGATCAAGGGCCTAAAATTTTTGTGCTCGGCTCGGTCCAAACGTTAAAGGAATCTGGCCTTAGCCTCGGTTCCATATAAATATAAAAATCTATAAATAATATATAAATTTTTGGGGATGCCACGCAGCAATTCAACAGTCACACATGTCCAGCCCAGCCCGAGAAGGCCTCTTCCATGGGCCTCATTTTGGGAATGAATTAGGCCTTGGAACTTGGGCCCGGCCAAAGCCCGTAGTCTGGCTAGGCAAGTTGGTAGCCCTTGATTCCACCATGGTCAATTTTCGCAAATGCAAAGAAGAACGCAAGATAGTCGTTATTGTTTCAAAAGCGGGATCATCAGGTTGGTCGTCCACCTCATAAATTTGTGTCAGGTCATCAGATTGTTGATTTGGATTGGTTCCAATCGGCGATTTAGAAAATTACTAGAAAATAGAAAAATACGCAGAATTAATATTTATAGGATATGGATTTAGGGAACTTTAAAAAATATTAGATAAAATTAAAGAATAAATAAATAAATAAAATGGAGGTTTTAGAATGGGGGGAGTGCTAATACCTTCTTGGAGCCAAATTAATTCCTGCAGATTTCTAGACTGGATTGCGATACTCTAACTCGATTACAAAGTTTTAAAATGCTGATACTGGCCAAGACCCAATGGTTTAAGAATTTTCATGTTTTTTAATGAATATGCGAATATTGATATGTTCTTTCCCGCATGAACCACCATTTAGCATTTAATTTACATCACACAAAAGGATAAACATAGAATTATCATGGAATAAGTATATCAACATACATGGACTATAATAAAGCATAAAATTAGTAACATATGATCTAAAAATAAAATGATAGATGACGTTATTGTTCTTCTTGGTCACGCTGGTGCCATTGATTGAATTCGTTTAACAATTCATTGATTCGATCTAAAAACGAATCATCGATATTAGCAGGCGTTTGACTATTCCCAAATCCTTGAGTGTTAGTGTTTTGTTGTGTTCCCAATCTAAAATCCCCGAAGATTGTCCATCCTTCATGCTCACCTGCACTGTCGTGCTCATCCCTACACTAATGCTGTTGTGACTCGATATGTGAATAATATGGCTGGGATAGGGTGGCCTCATAATCATCATCTCTCTCATTTTCTCTTTGAATAATATGGAATTAAAAAAAAAAAAACAATTTTCAAAAAAATCGATCATGGATTAAAAAAAAAAAATCACAAATTTTCAAAAAAATCTATCATGGATTACAAAAAAAATTCGATCATGGATTAAAAAAAAAAATCACAAATTTTTAAAAAATTCTATCATGGATTACAAAAAAAATTCGATCATGGATTAAAAAAAAAAATCACAAATTTTCAAAAAATTCTATCATGGATTACAAAAAAAATTCAATGGATTAAAAAAAAAAATCACAAATTTTCAAAAAATTCGATCATGGATTACAAAAAATTTGATCATGGATTACATAAAATTCGATCATGGATTACTTCGATCATGGATTACAAAAAAACAAAAAAAAAAACAAAAAATTCAATCGTGGATTAC
>NW_006499848.1:1995062-2030211 GCF_000471905.2 Amborella trichopoda
CGGTCGTAAACGTCGACGTACGCGTTTATGTACGTCATTCGATAGACATCTATAGTAGTAACGTATTTAACGGTCGTAAAACTCGGCAATCGGTCTACTATGGTTCATAAAGCGCTACGATTTTGAACCGTAGCCGATTGCCGCTTTATGAACCGTAGCTGATTGCCGATTTTGAACCGTAAATCGTTCGTGATTCAAAATCGTAGCCGATTGCCGATTTTGAACCGTACATCGTTCATGATTCTAAGCGGACTATGATGTCACAAGGTGTGTGAGTCACTGGATGAGGATATTTTGGTAATTTAGTTTGAAAATATGGACTGCAAGTGTACTTCGGCCCCTTTTCTTGATCACGTTGACGGTAGGGGTATTGAAGAGGTATTTATAGCCTTTCAAAGTTTGTCTAATTCTTCGATGTGGGATATGAGCCGAGTGATATAATGTTGAAACATTATTCAATATAAATATTATTAGACTACATTATTCAACAACTTGTGATGGGGTGTCATGGTTATCACTTATGGTTCTTCCTAGGTTGTTCTAAGGTGGAATGTTATCTTGCATTTTTATTTTTTGTCTTCAAAAAAATATATGAATATGAAAATAAAAATAAAAAATTAAGTCCCAAAAATAATGCATCTTGCAACACATTATCTACACCATCCATTTTCAGGATTTTCATATATTTATAGATCTACTTGATTTTAACCATTTTTGGATTTTAAAATTTTCTAATTAGGTATGAAAATAGATTTTAAAATAATACTAAGATTTTTTTACAATAAAATTACATGTTATGATAAAATTTTAAGGTGCGCCTTAATTGGATTGTTTAAGATTCCAACCTTATAGAAACTGCACCCAAAGAAGAAAATAATATCATCGAAAAAGTAAAACGAAAAAAAAAACGTTTTACTTAAAAAAGGTAATGCAACATCTTCTTCTTTTTTCTTGAAAAAAAAAAAGGTAATAAAACAAGTATTTATTGATAAAAAGATAAAATAAAAGGTATAAAAAATAAAAGGTACTTTGGCAGCATCATTTTCTTATTTTCTAGTAAACAAATATAAAGTAATACAACAAGCACAAGAAAAGGAAATACAATTTCTTCTTTTTTTTCTTGTCAAAAAAAAAAAAGAAGGTAATACAACAAGTATTTATTGCAAAAAAAAATAAAAGATATTTCTTAATATAACAAGTATTTTTTAATACAACCTAGGAATAACTGATCTAATGATAATTTTTCTTTTTATAACATGGTAATCTTTAACATAAATTTAGGAATCTTAATTTTAAGATAGGGTTCATACAATGACACCCTTTGATATCTTTCTCTATCTCTACTAACAATGTCTACCACTAAAATTATTCTAGAAATATAAAAAATTAAATTTTTGAAAAATGAAAGTGTTATTTTTAAAATTGGTACGCATTCTAAAAATTTCTACATTGATAACCAAATATTTTATTTGCATTATAAATCAAGTAATGTATTATTTTTCTTATAGTTGTCAATAATACATTTTAAATTAGATGATATTATAATAAATTTTGAATTTGTTAGTATTTATATAATAAAATAATTATAAAATGTAAACCAACAATTTCAATTTCAGTATATAATACTGTAGTTAGTTAAGTTGTAACAATTTTGGATTAGAGTTAGTTAGGTTGTAATAATTTGGGTTTTTTTTAGCAGATTAGGGTTTTCGTCTATTCGAGATTTTAGTATCCATTTTTTCATCGATTTAATCAATTCTTTATTGTAGTCTATGTATGATTATATACTTTATCTATGATAATTCTATATTTTTTTTTTATGTGATGCATATCTAATGGTTAACAAAAGTTCATACATGGAAAGAACAATGTAATACCTGTATTTCTTATTGGATTATTAAAAAACAACATTTATAATGAATTTTAATAGTTCTTTTGGATTTTTTTTTTAAGGTTTAATTGGACCGATTCGACCGATTTTCGATCCGAATCACCGATTAATAGATCCAAATGGGTTTTTGGGGTGCTTGATTCGGGGCACCGATCAGTTTTTTAAACCACTAGTTGTAGCCTTAAACAATCCCATTAAGGCGCACCTCCAAATTTTATTATAACATGTAATTTGGTGTAAAACATTCTTCAGATTATTTGAAAATCCATTTTATTATCTAATTATGAAATTTAAACTCCAAAAATGGTTAAAAACAAGTAGATTTATAAACATATGAAAATCTTTAAAAGTGAAGGTTTAGATAATGTGTTGCAAGATGCACTATCTATGAGACTCAATTTTTTTTTTTTTTTTCATATTTATACATCTGGATATTGAGATGACCAATTAGTGTGTTTTTCAACATTAGAACAACCTTTCCTTACGGATTTTTTAGGTGCACTTGTAATTCTACGTTGCAACCTTATATAAACGTTTCCTTAAATAAAAGGGGTTGAACACCTCAAAGATGACAGGAGCATCTCATGCCCCTTAAGTCTAGATTTTGCAAAGTAGCATACATGAGTTAGCATTTCTTCGGCTTTGAAGTTTATTTTGATAAAAAATTTCTTAAATATCTTCTCGATAATCTACTTCTAGTTAATGGAGTTTTCATTGTGGGTAATTACTGCAGTTAATAGTTTTTGTTGCAGACAACGTCAAAGCCTCAATGCTCTTCTTTTGAGCTCGATACTGTAGGGTTCTTGGGGATCCTTTAGCTTGCAGAATCAGGAATCCCAAATATTAGGATCCCACCCATAATCATGTACTCAATTGGTCAAATACGAAGTAGATGGATACAACTATAAATTAAGTGCGAGAAATAAAACAAACATAAAAAAGCACACCACAACAACACACGATTTACGTGGTTCACCCTGTAGTGTTACATCCACGGCCTCGGCAACTAGAAATCTACTATCACAATGAAGATTACAATTTTGAGTTAAAAGAGATAACACCTATATCTAAACATCGGTAAAAGACCATCACCTATCTTTCCTTCTTAATCCATTCTCCTGACTGAGCAACACTGTCTATCAACATCTTCTTTCCCACTGTAATACCGCTACTGGAAAGATAACCTCGAGAGCAACACTAGAAGTAGAAATTAATCAACCCAAAACTCATGGGAATACCGCCTCTCTCTTAGAGGCCATATCTTTCTTTTGAAGATCCATCTTCATATTGGAGATCCATTCCCATAACTCCCAAAAGGTTGACCTCGGTACTATGTCATCCTTCATTCTCTTATAAAGATATATAACGTTTTTGTTTTTCAAGAAAATCAATTTTTATTTCCTATATTACCCTAATCTTTTTAAAAAATATAAAGATGATAATTTAACTATTACCAAACCCAACAAATAATCAATACTTCTTTATATGTAATCTCACCGTGGCAAACAGTTCCCAATGCCAATATCAGTCATTGCAGTGGGTAATTGAGCTTTTATTGTTGTTAACTGTCATCATTGCTGTTAACAGTTTTATCAAGGTTGATTTCATAACTTTAATGCTCTTCTTTTGGGCTTAATTCTTAATTCCATCGTTACCTAACTTTGCCGAAGATTAGATGTTATCTTTGTGGTTAACATTTCTCATTGCGATAACAATTTGGTAAACGATTTTCGCTGCGGTGGGCAATTTTGAAAGCCAGATTCTGTTGTTGCCTAAATGCAGCCCTTTGTTTTTGAAGCTGACTGCATTAGATTTAAAAATAAAAAGATCCAGATTCAGATTTTTCAAGGGCCCAAGAACAGTGACACTTAGAATTGCCTTTCTTACTGATATTGACAAAAGTAAGATGCATGTGGCTGAAGATGCTTAGGTTCCTAGAGTGGGAGTTTGTGTTGACTTATGACCTAACATGCCCTCTTTGGTGCCATACATGTTAGAACCAAACATTTGGCCCTTTGATGAAGAATTTATTTTGTGAAAGTGGGTGAGACTCCAAGGGCCTGAAGAACTTCTCCCATGGGATAATATCTCTCTCACATCAAGTCTCTAACTTCTTCTTTTTTTTTTGTTTTTTTTTTTTGTTTTTTTCGAAACTTTTATTGCTACATGAGAATATTACAATCATTGAATCACAATAGAGAAATTTTATTGTCAAGCAACTAAAAGAAGAGAGGGCAGCACCTTTTTTAGCGAAAGCATATGTCAGGTCGTTAGCTTTCCCATGAACATGAAAGAAATAAATTCTCAACAAACTCGTTAAATCCATGATTTACAACCGGTATTATACCGGTGCAATTGCTATAGTACTCGCTGCTTCTTCTTACCTCAATTAATAATATTTAAAAAATCAACTTACTGCACATAATTGACCCATTAAAAGAGAGGCCATTCCAATATTATTGGCGGTTTGGCATATGCAACTGTTATAGTACTCGCTCCTTCTTCGTACTTCAATTAATAATATTTAAAAAATCAACTTACTACACATAATTGACCTATTAAGAGAGAGGCCATTCCAACATTATTGGCGGTTTGGCATAGTACCCGCAGTTTCTTTTTACCTCGATCAATAATATTTAAAGAATCACCCACTAAGAGAGAGGCCATTTCAACATTATTGGTGGTGCACACGCATTAGATTCTCTCTCACACATCAACATGCAATTTAGGACCTAAATAGTATTCAAGGAAACCGCCAGAAGAGTGGGATTGCGTAATCAATGATGAAAGTAGTTGCAAAGCCATTAATATCTTTCAATAGTGGTGTCTTTTCTTTGCACCACCCCTCACGCTTGATATTCCATGGTTGTTTCGTAAGTTAGAGCGGTTCAAAAAAATAAAATAAAAAATTGCATAAGTTACTTGTCCAAAATGCTCATGGTTCCTATTAAAATCTAATTTGGTCAAGTTAGGAAACAAATTGCTCATGGTTCAAAAAATCTAATTATTTATGACCTATTAAAATTTAGAAGTCAGGGTAAATTACTCAAAAACATTGGATTAAATAAATCAATGCTTTCCATCAAAATTTATTTGACACAAAAGTGTCAAGATCTTGATTCGATTCTCATCGCTGACCTAGCCAACATGTTCCGTAAAATTTATCTAATCATTTCATCAAGCATATGGTCCTTAATTGAAAAAAAATGGAAGAACATAATTCATATAGTCGTTTCCAATTATTAGAATAAGCACAAGGACGCTGAAAATGAGGACCAATGCCAATAATTTAATGGATGTGAAAAATTGCCTCTTTGAATTTGAAATTTATTTTTGAACCTGATTGAATACGTAATCATCTAGGTCAGCATCTAATGGAAAGCCGTACTAAACCTTAATGATCTTTTGATATTTTCATATTATCTAAATTTCTCTTGCTCTAAAATAATTATTTTCTTTCTAAAATGAATCATTTTTAAGTATAGTACACACGTCGCTTTTTAGGAAAATTGTTTCATGCTGGTGGACGATATAACTATATATGCAGTCCAAAAAATGTAAAACTTAAAGATGGATGCAAGTGTATCATATAAAAACAATAGAATTTAACGGTCAAAATGTTTTCTTACTAGAATTATTATTTCAAAATTTTAAATTTTACTCATTTTTTCATATTCATGATCTTCATGTTAGAGATTACATATCTTTAAAAATTAAGTAAAAAAATCCATCTCAAAATAGATTTATTAATAAGCCCGCATTTCTACATATGCGGGCTTGGCCGCATAGAAACCGGGAGTGCATAGCGATACGATGAATGATAAGTATACGATAAATCATACACATGAAACATGAGGGAATGTATAGCGATACAATAGGTGTTGTGTATTGTTATGGAATTCTTTTTTTAATATAAGAAAAAATCTATACGTGAAAACCTGCCGGAAAATGTTGGTGTTACATTTACAAAATCTTCACGCTGATTATCTTAACCTCAGGTAGTTAAAAAATTGACTTCAACTCTTAAAAAATGGGAAAAGAACGTGGGCTTAATTGGTTAGCTCTTGACAATTTGTAATGCTACCTCTTAAACTCAATTCCTGGCTCACAAAAAAAAAAAATTTAAAAATATAATATTTTATATAACACATTATCTAGACTATTAATTTTCCACTGGTACATATTTGCTTCATCTGTCCACCACTTTTGAAACTTCATTTTTCAAAACCTGGGCTATAAATAGATTTCTAAAAGTACCTTTAATACAAGACGGGCACAATTAATCTTAACCATTGGATATCAAATTGGATGGTTGTATTTATTTCATTGACCAAGCTCAAAATTCAAAAGAAAATTTTGAACTTTATGACATACACAAACTATCAACTTTCACATTGGATGATTATAAGTAATTGTGACCTCTTTATCCAAAATGTAAATGGTCTCATTATACACAAATCCCATTTTTAAACCATTATGAAATTTTCTAATACCAAAACTGTATATAATGTCAGGATTTTGACGTGCGGCCCGACATTTTTTTTATATTCATATTATGCTAACCTTACCCTTTATCATTGTTCGAGTATGATACAAGACCACAGTTGGGTAACATTGTTCGAAACAAGTTTTTTTTTCAAAAAACACATAAATCTCGAAAAGTGTTTTAAAAGGCTTTGGTTTTAAAAATAACTTGAAAAAAACTCGAGTTTGTGAAGAAAATGACACATTGTCGGATTGTATTATTTTCAAAAACTTTTGAAAGCTCTAAAAATTGTCTTAAATTTATTTTTCTTGATTATTTTCATTAATTTGAAATGGTATGTATCTCCTTTTGAGAACCAGTAAGGTACTAATGTCTATTGATTATTAACTTTCCTCCTCTTATATCGACACACGCACACAAATATCAAAGTATGCAGCAAATTTCCTATTGCCATTTTTCAGTCAAATTTGAGTTAAACAATTTTTTTAAGCCATGATTTTAAGGGTGTGGTTTGTATAAGGCCGAGGCTCTCAACAATCAAAATAAAGTAAAGCACACTTCAAATAGTATCGAGAAATATAGTTTCAACATTGGAAACCTTTGTGACAGCCTTAAAATATATTTTTCATATCTAATTATAAAATTTAAAGCTTCATAAGTAGTGTAGATTGAGCAGATCAATGAAAATTTGAAAATCTTAAAAATTGACGGTCCAAAAATGCATCACAAGTTGCACTATTTTCAAAACTTGAAATCCATTTTTTCTCATGTCAATACATCTCGAGGCTGAGGAGATCAATTTGAAGATTTTTGGACATCAAAACAACCTCTTCTAGTAAAATTTTTGAGGTGCGCCTTTGATTGTTTAGAGCCGCGCAATTGTATAAACTTTTTCCTGAGTAAATTGCAGCTATATAACACTTGGGTGATTTTTCAGCGTTAACACAAACGAAATTTTAGACACCCCCAAGTAACAAATTGACATGGTTAATTATGTAATAAATATTGGAAAAAGTTTATGTAAGGATGCTACCTTATAATGTAGAATTACAGATGCCCCTAAAAAATCCATCGGAAAAGGTAGTTCTAATGTTGAAAAACCATTTGATTGATCATCTCGACATCGAGATGTATGATTATGAAAAATAAAAAGATATTAAGTCTCAGAAATAGTGCATTTTACAACATATTATCTACAACATCCATTTTCAAGATTTTCATATGTTTATAGATCTACATCATTTTAACCATTTTTTAAATTTAAAATTTTATAATTAGATATAAAAATAGATTTTGAGATAATCCTAAGAACATTTTACATCAAAATTACATACCATGATAAAATTTGAAGGTGCACCACCTCTACACCTACGGATGCATCCATATGCAAACTACACCCATAAATATTAGACATGCGTCAATGGAGAAGGTTTAGTTTTATTATGTTTTTAAAGTGTGTGGTTTGTATAAAGGTATGAACAATCAAAGTAAGGCACACCTCCTAGCTTTGTCATAAGATAGAACTTTAGAGTAGAAAATTTTTAGGATGGCTCGAGAATTTATTTTTATATGTAATTATAAAATTCTAAACTCTGAAAATGGTGCAAATCAAGCAGATCTATAAACGTATGAAAATCTTGAAAGTGAACGGCACAGATAATATATTGCAAGATGTATTATTTTGGGACTTTAAATTATTATTATTTGTATGCCCATATATCTCGGTATCAAGGCGATCAATTAGATGGCTTTCTAATGTCAAAACAGTCTTTTTCGATCGATTCTTGAGGTCCAAGGTGTACTGTTATATTAAAATTTTGCTTACACTCTTTTTAAAATAGTAGTATTGAAATAATTATTAATTTTTTTCCTTTCAAAATGAAACCTCTATAAAACATGCAATCGAAAGATTTGAACCCTTTTTAAAAACATCATGAATTCGATAAGCACTCGCTATCTATTTTTATTGTTTATTTGTTTGTTTTTTGAAAAAATGAGAACCATGAGCTACCTCTGTATCTATCAAGGGGAAGGAAGGGCAAAAGGAGGTTTCATTTAGTGCCCTTTCCAGTCAAATAGGGTTTCTCTTTATTTTTAAGTCACTTTCTTTTTTTTCTATGTGAATATCGAGAATATCCCTATTCTTCTAGAAGAACGTCTATGAATTCGAAGGTCCGAATGATCAACTTTGCAATCAGTTGTTAGAATCAACAAGTGTTCAAATCGTTCATTTGAATAAATTAAAACATTTCTTATTAAATGATAATAATACTTCCCAAAGATTGATTTTTTTAAAAAAAAATTGTATTTCAAACAAATGAAAAAGATTCTAAGATTAGAGCATGTTGGATTAGATAGAAGAATTCTTATGAGATATAATATGCTACAAGTGAATATTTGAGACTAAGTTAGAGCCCACCACTCATTTAATTCCAAGTGTGAAAAGCTCTTTCACTACAAATATCAAAAGGAAATCATACATGTGCAAAAGAGAGATTTTCCTTTTATATTTTTTTCAATTTCTCTTTTACATAAAGAATGGAAGGGATGATATTAATCTATTAGTCGAGCTACCTCAAGAAATAAAATAAAATAAAATATCATTCTCCTTACAAAATAATTAAAGGGGTAAAAAAATCTTGATTAATAGTCAAAGATTTATTTTTTAAATTTTTATTTCACTTAGAGACCTCCACAAATAATATCTTAAAATTACCTACCCTTGTTTAGGGTGAGATTTTGGAATAATTAAGAGCATTTTGGTAATGAATCTATAAGGAGCTTTGACCTCTTAAATCACTATTTTGCTAAAATGAAAGATGTCAAGTTATTTACCAAGCAAGTGCGTGCTTTTAAAACCCAGTTCACTTAGGTACTTTCTAAACTATTTTATTAGAAAACCGTGCTTTGGATTTGGAACCTTGAACAAATTAAGCATTTTGGTAATTTTGGCCACTTTAGCTGCTTGTGTTGGAAACTTGGGATATGCTTTTCCATGAAAAATCTTGTTATGAGATGGTCACTTAAGTCCAGCCAAATACTAAAATGCCCTAGCATAACAATTTTCTTTAAAAATTGAGTGTGATACTTTTTTCAAATGAAAAACTACAATTCATCAAGTTTTCTAAAGGGACCCGCCAGTGCTGCTTAGCCTGCATATGTAGAAATACGGGCCTCTTAATAAATCTAGTTTTTGTGATGGATTTTAAGACTTAATTTTTATGGACATGTAATCTCTAACATGGAGATCATGAATATAAATAAATAAATAAATTTTAAAAACTAGAAATAATAATTCTAGTAAAAAAACATTTATACCTTTAGTTTTCATTGTTTTCAGATGAAACTCCTACTTGTTGTTAAACTTCTGAATCTTCCAAGAAAATCATTGTATATTGATGCATCAAGAATGTACAGAGTCCCCTATACATATATGGCTAATCAGTTATTGATAATAATGAACTAATCTAGATTTATCAAAAGAGATATCTCCATCAAATACAAGATAAACTTAAAATTTAAAACTATCATCAACGATCTATATCTCTTCGACTATCTCTACTATCTTTATCTCTACACTCCCCCTCAAACTGAGATTGGGTGAACATCATCAGTTTGTCAACGAGATAGTTATGACAAGCACGAGTCATTGCCTTGGTAAAGATATATGCAAGTTGTTGTTGAGAGGTAATATATGGGAGTGTAACTTCTCCGGTCAGAAACTTGTCACGAATGAAATGACAATCAACTTCTATACACTTTGTGCGGTCATGAAACATTGGATTTGACGCAATACGTATGACGCTCATATTATCAGCATACAATGGTGTATGAGTTCGATGAATATTGAGGTCTTGTAAAAGGCCTCTCAACCAAGTAATTTCACTACAAGCTGAGGACATTGCTCGGTATTCGACTTCTGCAGAAGATTTAGACACAGTTTGTTCTTTCTTACATTTCCGTGAGATGAGAGAATCTTCAAGAAAAATACACCACGTAGTGGTTGAGCATCTAGTATCGAGGCATCCTATCAAATCCGCATCGACATAGGCTCGTAACTAGAGAGAAGAGTTAGAAGAGAATAATAGACCTCTATGATATGTACCCCGTAGATAACGAATAATACGATGGATAACAGAGAAGTGGATGCGACGAGGATCAACAACAAATTGGCTAACGACCTAAATTGCATGAAAAATATCTGGACGAGTCATAGCGAGATAAAGTAGACTCCCAACCAGTTGTCTATAAAGAGTAGGATCCTGAAGTTTGTCGTCATCATCCTTTCTATATTTTACATTCACATCCATTGGTGTATCCACTCGTTTCTCATCAGATAAGTTGGCCAGTTTGATCAAGTCTTTGGTGTACTTTTTCAGGTTAATTATGTATCCATTAGGGGAATAATGAATCTCGCGCCCAAAAAAATAAGTTAACGGACCCAAATCTTTCATTTTGAATGATTGACTGAGAAGCACTTTCAAGTGTCTGATATTATCCAGGTAGTCTGCTGTGATAAGAATATCATCAACATATAGGAGAAGAATTATTATTCCTGAAGAATAATGATGAGTAAATAGCGAATAGTCATGAGCACTTTGTTTCAACCCAGCATGCAGAACGACCTGTCGAAATCATTCAAACCAAGCTCTCGGAGCTTTTTTTAAACCATACAAGGATTTTTTCAAATGATATACCATAAATTTATCATTGCAATAACCAGGAGGAGGTCGCATGTATACTGTCACTTTCAAATGTCTATGGAGAAATATATTTTTCACATCCATTTGAGATATAGTCCACATATGAATAGCGGAGAGGGTAGTCCACATATGAATAACGGAGAGGGCAATTACGATTCGTGCAATAGTCATTTTAGCAACAGGAGCAAACGTTTCATCATAATCTATGCCATATGCCTGTTTGTAACCTTGAGCAACTAATTGTGCTTTATATCCCTCAATCCTTCCATCAGATTTAAGCTTCACAGAAAAGACCCATTTACTGCCAATAATAGATGTGTGAGGAGGACACGGAACAAGATCTTAAGTATCGTTTTTCAGCAAGGCACTGATTTTTGCATCCATTGCCTCTTTCCAACAAGGCATAGTCAAGGCTTGCTAGTAGGAGGGAGGAATATCTACCGAATCTAAAGGGGCAACTAATGATCTAGGGAGTAAACATAGATCTAGGTCTTTAAAAGGAACCTCGATCGTATCAAGGGAAGTAAACAAGCTCTAGGCTGTAGTAAAAAGTCAAAATCATCAAGGGAGAAACCATATCGAACAGGTGCGTGAGGTACATGTGAAGAACGTCGTAACCGAGTAGAGCTATCAATATGAGTAAGAAAAGAATCACTTACAGGTAGGGTGGGCGTTTGACCTTACTCTGGTTGGTGAGATGGAGTGTGCGTAGATTGGTGTTGTTGGCCTTACTATTGAGGCACTAAAAAGTGTGATTGTTGATCAATGGAGAAATCTGGAAAGAAATGAAAAGATGATTTTGTAATTGAAGAGAAATAAAAGATGTTTTTCAAAAAGATAATGTTGCGAAAAATACGTACACGACGAGCTGTTGGATCATAACATAAAAACCTCTTTTGGTCGGGACAATAATCGACAAAAATACAAGTGACTGCTTGAATCGAAAATTTTATTCGTTCATACGGTAGAAGATGAACGAAACATACACACCAAAAAACATGCAAGAATGAATAATCAGGATGAACATGAAAGAAGGAATAATATGGAGATTGTTTATGCAAAACTAAGGATGAGAGGCGATTTATAAGATAAACAGTTGTTGTTGCAGCTTCAACCCAAAAACTATGAAGAATACGAGAGTCATACATAAGGGTCCTCACAACTTCTAAGATATGATAATTTTTCCTTTCAGCTATGTCATTATGTTGCGGAGTATATGGACAAGTTTTCTGTGATTGAATACCCTGTGTTTTAAAAACGTCTTGAAAATCATTTGATAAATATTCCCCCCCTAGAGTCTGACCGAAAGATTTTTACTTTGGTATTAAACTGAGTTGCAATCATGGATAAAAACATTTTAAAATGGGAGAACACTTCTGATTTATGGCGCATAAAGTATATCTAGGCATAGCGTGTACAATCATTAATGAACAAAACAAAATACTTATATCCCATTCTAGATAAAGTTGGAGTAGGACCCCACACATTACTATGAATAAGATGGAAATGTGCAGTTGTTTATCTACTCGAGTAAAAAAAGTCGAACTGGTGCTTTTATTCAAAGAACAACTAATACAAGATTTATTGGTAGAATTCAAATCAAGTGCTTTATTTGGCAATGAACCAGAATGGAACACAATATCTAATTTATTTGCATTCGGATGACCAAGTCTCCGATGCCACATATGCCATTGTTTATTGAAAATAGAAAAATCATAATTCGATGGAGAAAGGAAATAAGTATCATGGTTTAGTTTCTCATACTCCAAGGCAAACAAATGACTAATTATATGCCCCTTCCCTGTCACTCTCCCAGTGCGTTGGTCCTATATTAGACAACCATTACGAGAAAATTGAACATTGTAACCATCATCATCTAGTTGGCTCACAGATATTAGATTAGCAGTTAATTTAGGAATGAAGAGGACATTACGTAAATGAAAAGTTGTACCACGAGAGATAGAAAGTAAAAGACAATCAATACCAATAATATTGAGTTTCTCCCCATATAGCGGTGAGAATCTGACTATTACCTTGGTATGGTTTAGTAGATGCTGGACTTGTGTGCACTCCAGTCATATGATTAGAGGCATCTGAGTCAATAAACCATAGGGGATTTACACTAGGGGAGAGATGAGAGTTTATACCAGACAAGCCCATAGCGGAGACAGCAGAAGAGATAGTCGTAGATACAGAGTTTTGTACCAACTGTCGAATATCATCTGATGTCTGGAACATTGTCATATTTGGGTCATGAATAGTATTGGATGGAGGGGTCTTTACTTTTAGTCCCTTGGAAGCATTATTAGCAGCTTGGTATTTCTTATACAAAGGTCTTCGTATGTTGAATGCTCGGTTGCCTCACCGAGAAGGATTTTGATACTATGTGATAATATGCCCAGCACGTTTACAATAAGTACAAAATTTTCTCTTCTTATACTGGGATGTTATATAACCATATTCTTTACACTCATAACATTGCAGCAAATATGGATCCTTTTATGATGGTGTTCCTCTAGCCCGTTGAGCTACAAGTACAGACTCTATATCCTTCTTTCCCTCAATGGTGACTTGGGTCGTGATTCTTGTTTCCTCACGAAGTAATTCACTGAGAATAACATCCATAGTTGTTATTTTTTCGCGATTCAAATATTGGCTCGAATAATCTTATAGTCTGGGTGCAACTTCATAAAAAACTGCATCACCTTCATGTCACCATTTATCTCCATTAAGCTATGAATGCAACAAGCACTAGTGATAGCCTTCAAGTTTATATATTCATATTCTGTCCACAAGTTCATGAAACCAGCATAATATTCCTGAATGGTTTTCTCCCCTTGACTATAGGAAAACATATCATACTCTAGTTGGAAGCGTCTTGCGAGATTTGATTGTTGATAAACTTTTTCCAAATATTCCCATATTTCTTTCGCAGTATGGAAGCCTCTCATTGGCCTTCCAATAACCAAATATACAGAGTCGAGGATCCGTGAGATAATTTTTGCATTGTTGATCTTCCATTGTTGGGTATCTTTAGAATTGGGTGTGGTCGATTCATGTTCAGTGCCTAAGGGCAAGCAAGGCTGCAGGAAGAGTTGAAGAACTAGGCGAGAGGTGCTGCCTCCTGTCCATAAGGCTAGGAAGGCGGGAGCACAAAAGAGGAGCCAAGTCGGAGGACTTTCTTGATACCGCCTAGGGAGTACGGTCGCAAGATCGAAACTCAAAGGAATTGACGGGGGCCTGCACAAGCGGTGGAGCATGTGGTTTAATTCGATACAATGCACAAAACCTTACCAGCCCTTGACATATGAACAAGTGTGCATATCCTTAACAAGATGGTACTTACTTTCATACAGGTGTTGCATGGCTATCCTCAGCTCGTGTCGTGAGTTAAGCTGCAAGCTTAGAACTAGGAAAGGCGCAAAGGCTCTAATCAAGTAGGCACTCTAAAAGAAAGCTTTGAAAGTGAGCAGGCAGGGCAAGAATGTGCCTTCTGGAGCTATTCCTTTTACTCTCAACTAAGACTTAAAAAGAGAGGAAAACACACTACACTAATAGTACTACTAAATAGAGGGTTGAAGGAGAATACAAAGCCACCTTAAGTAAGGGAGACTTTAGGACACTGCCGCTTGACAACTAGAATGGAAAGCCAAGTTGGCCTTTCTCCAAAACTCCTGGTATATATATATATATACATCCACAAACCTTTCCCTTCAACAAAAAAGTGAAAATGGAACCGCCAATCGGGATAGTTTTTCCCATCAACTTTTATTGCCAATACATCTCATTTTTCAAACGTGATCAAGAATTTGATAGTATATCAAGAGTTTTGATATAATATGGTCCTTATGGACCACCTCTTTTATTTAAAAAAAACGTAAAAAAATGAACAAGGAACAGAGAGATTCACGGATAAGGAGATCAATCGAAGATGGTTTCTCTCTTCAAGAAGAAACCCTCGGCCAAAGATGCTTTGAGAACACGTAAGAGAGAGATGCAAGTTGCGACCAGAGGAATCGAAAGAGAGATAACAACCTTGCAATTAGAGGAGAAAAAAAAAAACTTGTTGTGGAGATTAAGAAGACAGCAAAACCACAAAAATTTTGGCTTGCCAACTTGTTAGGCTAAGGCAACAAATATGCTTGCAACATGACTTATTCCGTGATGCAAAACTCTACATGAGCTCAAAATGACAGGTACCTTTTTAGTCGGTGATGTAAAACTCTTTGCAACACACTGTTTGCAAAAACAAGATGAGAAGGCTTTGCAACAAAAGGATTGTAAAAGTTGTTGGAGTCTTTGATGGAAGCCTTGCCACAAAACTATTGATGTGCCCAAATCATGCAATATGCTCAAGTTTTGCAACAACCATTGAAACAAAGATCGGGAGAAAGATGTCTTCGACTTCTCTCTAGCGCGTGCTTAACCAACCAGCAAATAATGAACGTTGCTGAAATAGGGAAATCCTGTAATGGAACAATCCACGGTCAGCAATAGATTGGCATGCTATGATACCATGTTAAACTTCTGAATCCTCCAGTAAAATCATTGTGTATTGATGCATTAAGAATATACAGAGTCCCCTATATAGATAGGGCTAATCAGTTATTGATAATAATGAACTAATCTAGATTTATCAAGAAATATATCTACATCAAATACAAGATAAACTTAAAATTAAAAACTATCCTCAACTATCTATATCTCTTCGAGTATCTCTACTATCTCTATCTCTACACTTGCATCCATCTTTAAGATGGATGCTTTACACTCTCTGGACCGCATATGTAGAAATGCGGTCCAGCCAGTGCGAAACAATTTTCTTTTCTAAAATGGAAGAGCACATTGGACATATCCATTGTCCAAATATCGATATTATATATTAGTTGTACAAATATTTAACAACCCTTCCTTTGGTACTTAGACATTACAATTTGGTTGGGTGACAATGTTTGGTTTGCGTGAAAATGTTTTCTAAAAAACATTGTCACATGAAAGAATTTTCTCATGCAATCAAATGTGGGAATATTTTTACGTCAATTAGTTGCCAATTGATGTGCATAGATGCATTAAGATCAATTGGTATAAATATATTATCATGCTTGACCACATGAGAGAATTTTTTTATATAAAAATGTTTTCATGCAAACAAAATGTGCACTTAAGAGAAATATCACCCTTATGAATCAAGAGAAGGTATAGATATTTATTATGTTGTCAATTCAAAATTTTATTAATATATATTCTCACATTATTATATGATAGAATTTAACTATTTATGCATGATTAGAATCGGAGGATGCAAAACATGCAACAAAAAAATTGAAGAACAAAATAGATGATTTTTTTTAAAAAAAAAAAAAATAGCAACAAACAACCATCTTCTTTTGTTGTGCAGAGGTAAATTAGGTGATAACATATATTATAATGAATTTATTTCGCTTAGGAAAAGATTCACAACAGGTGTCAAACTCATACTATAGAAGTAAGGGACACCTCAAAAATCTTCTGGCAGAGGTTGTTCTGATCTTGAATACCCCTCCAAATTGATCATATCGACCTCAAGATAAATGAATATGAAAACATTTCAATATTCTTAAAAATAGTGTATCTTATAACATATTATTTGGACTGTATATTTTCAAAAAATTTATATGTTTATAGAACAACTTGATATGTACCATTTTTTAAGCTTTAAGATTTATAATTACGGTAGAAAATATAATTTTAGGATATCCTAAAGATTTAAAACGCCAAAACTGTACCTTTTGGCAAAATTTGGAAGTGTGACCTTACTTTTGGTTGTCTGACATTGGCACCTTATGTAAACCATGCCAAGTTTATAAAATAATGTAAAAATGAATGTATTAATTTATTTCTTGTTTTATATTATCCAAATTCTTTTTTTAAGATTGATTTTACTACCAACTCCAACACAATTGAACTCTTTGTTTAATTGAACTCTTTGTTTGATGAAGGAGAAGAGCTACTTGGAAAATCATCAAATGATTTCTATAACCCTTCTTAAATCTATTTTTGGAACCAAAGAACTAAATTATGGAATATACACTTAAGAACTTGATAATCAAATAATATCATTTTGGAATAAATGCCTACATAAATAAATGGGAAAATTTTCTAATTACTTATAAGAGATGAAGTATTTAACATTTTTTCACGATTGCAAGTATTCCAACTAAAGACCATGTGTTTTTTATCGGTGTTTTTAAATTAAATCAAAATATATAGGTAAAGTATTAAACTATTTCTCTTGTGGGTAATTTTTATTTTGCAATCTTTGCAAGAACCACATAAATTACTACGAGGCAAATAAACATTGATAATTAGCATATTAATTTATATTATATTTGTTGAAAATATTATTTAGTAGTTGTTTTGAATAGCCATCTTACGGGTATATAACTTTGGACTCTCGGCTTACATGTTCTCCCTGTACCCATCTTTGGGCATGAATTCATCAAAGTTTCACTCTCGCACCCTACCTCCCTCTCTTCCCAATCGATTATGTCATTTTAGAGACTTCCTTTTAATATTAACATGTTCCAAGGATTAATGAAATTTAATATCAAACAGTTAGTCTCTCTAAAGCACAATCTTTTCTCTAATTGTGAGATTCAAGGTTAGATTGGATATGGATCCATTGGGATCCAGATCCATTAGTGGACCTAGATGCAGATCTGAAAAGCATTATAAGGAATCTGGATTCAGATCCAGATCCAGAATATTTGGATAAGGGTCTAGTCCAAAAAGTATACATGAGATCTGGATCAGGATCTAGACCCAATCAGATCCAAAAAAAAGTACTTTATATCATATATAAAAACTTTATTATTTAATATATGTATATATACATAATACATAAAATTTTAATAACAGGATCGAATCCAATTCGAAAAACCTATAAATGGATCTGATCCAAATTACTTTTTGGATATGAATTTCGGATATGTATCCAATTCATCAGATCCAAAATTTTGATCCATATCCGGATTCGGCTCGAATCCGAAATTCAAGTTTTGGATCTAAGTCAGGATCTAAAATTCAGATTTCGGATCCAGCTAGGATCTAAACTTTGAGTTTCGAATCCAAACTAGATAAATTCTCATGTTAATGAGATTATTTTTGGAAGCCCTCGATCTCTTTCTCAAGTTCGCAGCCCTTATTTTTCAAAGTCCTCAATATCTCTTTCTCAAGTAAACAATGGCCCAAGTCGATAATAAATTTGAAGGGAACCAAATTTTATTCATTATCCATCCCAGTTCCCAAGCCTCGCTGAAATAAACAAAAAACCACAATATGCTTTCCCCCATCTCAAAGAATATTTGGCATGTTCTACCCACCCAAATATCGAACCCAAGTTTGGAACTTAGGGTTCGCTCAAATGTCGAGGCCCAAAAGATTATGCGTATCCAAGACCCGAATAATTCCAGCATGTGATTTGGAGGTCTTTTTCCCATTCTACTCATCATTTGTTTGAGGGTCCCAAACATTCTTCTCTTTTGACCACGCCGTACACTTTGCCGGCGCCCCAATCTCCATCACTTTTTGCCAAATGACATCTATATATTTTTATTACAGTTAATAAGTATAGAAAAAGTATACAATGAAGCATTTTACCCCCAGGGTAGCAATGGACCCGGATCAAATTAGAGCCTACTCGGTTCCAGGTAACAGTATTTGGGTCTGAGTCTGGGTCCATGACCTGCCCAAATCCAACTGAATAGTATTATTATTTAAATAATATAATTTTTAATAATATCTAAATAAGGGTGCAGTTTGTATAGGACCTAGGCTCTAAACAATCAAATTAGAGCCTACTTTCAAATATTGTAGAGAAATAAGGTTTCAATATTGAAAATCTTTGTGATAGATGTAAAATACATTTTCATTATTATTTATAAAATTTAAAGCTTAAAAAATAATGCAGATCGACTGATCTATAAAAACTTGAAAATCTTGAAAATTAACGGTCCAAAAATGCATTATTTCAAAACTTAAAATCGATTTTTTCCTCTTGTCCATGCATCTTGATGTCGAGATGATCAATTTGATGATATTTAGGCATCAAAACAATATCTTCTAGTGAAATTTTTGATGTAGGCTCAAATTTGATTGTTTGGGAGCCTCGGCACGATTTAAACTTTTCCCTTTAAATAAATATAGCTAAATTTTTAGTTATAATATTTAAATAAGAGGTGCGGTTTGTATAGAGTCTAGGCTCTAAACAATCGAATCAGAACCTGCCTTCAAATAGTATCAAGAAATGTGGTTTCAATACTGAAAATATTTGTGAGTCTTAAAATATATTTTCGTCTTTATTTATAAAGTTTAAAGCTTCAAAAATAGTGCACATCGATAGATCTATGAAAACTTCAAAATCTTAAAAATTGACGGTCCAAAAATGCATTACAAAACACACTATTTCTAAAACTTGAAATCCACTTTTTTTCCTCTTTTCCATGCATCTTGATATCGAGATGATCAATTTGAGGATATTTGGGCATCAAAACGACCTATTCTAGTGAAATTTGTAAGGTAGGCTCAAATATGATTGTTTAGAGCCTCGGCTCTATATAAAATTTTCCCTTTAAATATTACATGTGTATATTCAACATATGAAAAGTTTATATATAGCCGAGGCTCTAAACAATCAAATTGGTGCCTACCACAAAAAATTCACTATAAGAGGTTGTTTTGATGCCCAAATATCTTCAAATTGATCATCTCGACATCAAGATGTATGGATATGAGAAAAAAAAAAAAAAAGATTTCAAGTTTTGGAATAGTGTATTTTGTAATGCATTTTTTTACTGTCATTTCATAGACATGTCGATGTACACTATTTTTGAACCTTTAAAATTTATAAATAAAGATGAAAATATATTTTAAGGCTATCACAAAGATCTTTCGTATTGAAACCACGTGTCTTAACACTATTTGAAGGTAGGCTCTAATTTGATTGTTTAGAGCCTAGGCTCTATACAAACCGCTCCTTTAAATAAGTATAGCTATATTTTTGTAGTTATAATATTTAAATAATATATGTATATATTCAACATAATATTTGAATATATATTTTAAGCCGACCCGTTGCCACCCCTATATTTACTTTTGGTACAAAGTAGTCACAATTAATCTCTATCATTGGATGTCTGACTCAAACTTCAAAAGAATTTTTTTTTCAAACTTTGTGATATGCGCAAGCTATTAAATTTTACATCGGATGGTTATAATTAATTGTGACATTGTATAAAAAAAAAAGGTCTTATTGTATACAATCCCAAAAGTTTATAAAGGTGTCAACCATATATTCTACAAGTAAGGTGCTCCTCAAATATCCATCGGGTAATGTTGTTTCGTTGCCAGAAAACCCTCTAATTGATCATCATGACCTCGATATATATAAGTATGAAATAAAAAATGAATTTCGAGTCTTAAAAATAGTACATCGTGTAATACATTACCATCCATTTTCAAGATTATCAAGTGTTTGTAGATCTACTAGATCTGCACTATTTTTTTAGCTTTCAAATTTATAATAGGTAGGACATAAATTTTTAGATCATTATAAGAGTTTTGGCATTGAAAGCACATCTTTTAATAATTTTTGAGGTGCACCTTACCGTGATTGTTTTACGTTGACACCTTATAAAAACCTCACCTTTTACAAATAGGGGTGGTTTGCATGTGCACTTCTAAACTTTTCATGAGATGAAATTTTGGTCTAAAAAATTCTTAGAATGGTGCAAGAATCTATTTTTATATATAAAATTTGAACTCCAAGAATGATTGAAGTCGAGAAGATCTTAAAAGTAAAAAAATCTTGAAAATTGACGGTCCAGATAACATGTTGCAAGATGTCATATTTTTAGGCCATGAAATGTCTTTTTTTTCTCCATATTTATACATTTCAATGTCGAGATGATCAATTCGATGGTTTTTCAACATCAAAATAACCTTTTATGAAGGGTTTAAGAGGTGCACCTTAATTCCACATTTTAAGGTGTCAACCTTGTATAAAAAAATTTCAAATAGGAGCTAAACATTTATAAATACAATACAAATATTCAAATTCTCATTCCATATTCATTAATAAGAATTTTATCAAGCATTCATATCATAGTAAAATATGCTGAATTTTTAATTAACAATTAATTGATTAATAGAAAACAAAATCAGTATCCTCTTTCAAATTTCAGTTTGAAATAGCCCAATTTGGGCATAAGGGACCACCAATTTCTTAATCTCCATTTTATTTTGTTCTTTAGCCGAAACCGGCCTGAGATCATCTTATCCCTGGAAGAATTTAACTTTTTGATCTTCATTTTTGTCACAAAACAGATTCTCGTAATGGTGGGGCACTTTCTGATCTTCATTTTTTCGGCTAGTTTTTTCCATTTCCACTAATTATTATAGAAATATAGATCAGTTTGTCCAACATTCGAGTAGTTGAATTTCGTTTTGGAGAAAATTTTAAGGGATGCGAAAAGGCGCCCACCTTAAATAATCAAAGCGCATAGGTAACCTCTATTGGAAAATATAATTTTTGGTGCCGAATACTCTTGTGATGTGATGACCTAGAAATTTGACCTCAAATAATAAAATTTACAGCTTTAAAGAAGATTTGAATTGAACAGAAGTATAAAGACTAGAATGTACTGAAAACAGGCAATCCAAATAAGATATTGCAACATAAATATTTCTATGACTTGAAATTTTTTTCCTCGTATCTGTATACCCCAACGATGAGATGATCAATTAGAGGATTTCGTGATGTCTCAAACAACTTTTTAACGATGAATTATTTAGGTCCTCCTCACTTCACTTTATATACATTTTAAAAAACTTTATATAAGGTTGAGGAACTAAACGATCAAACTAAGGCACATGTCAAAAATTTACAAGAAAAAGTTGTTTCGATGCCATAGGACCTCAAATCCGATCATTTCGACCTTGAGATACATAGACCTTAAAAAAATGAACTTCAAGTTTTCAAAATAGTGCATCATGTAATACATTATCTAGACTGTCAATTTTCAAGATTTTCAAATGTTCATAGATCTGCTTGATCTACACTATTTATGAAACTTTAAATTTTATAATTAGATATAAAAATAAATTTCGGGCCATGACAAAGAGTTCAATGCTGAAACGATATCTTTTGACACTATTTGAAAGTGCGTCTTGCTTTGATCATTTAGGGCCTCAGTCTTAAACAAACCACACCCATAATTTTGTATATTTAAGTAGTAAAAGTCAGACTAGCTATTTTCGCATTCAAAGAGGAAAAAAGAAAAAGAAAAGATCCCACATCAAATATCCTAAAATTTAGCCGAAACTTAAGCAAATATCTTATGAATTCAGTATTCAAATGGTGGACCACAATTTGGAGCCTGTGCGGGAAGAAAGCAGAGCAGTATAATGAAGGAGATATTTACAATAACACCAAAATATCCGGGAACAACAAGAACAACAAACAAAATGATTGAACGTAATAACAATTTAAAGTTAAAGGTTTCCAAGTCTGATACATGGCTTAAGAAAAAGTTGCAGAAAGAGAATAAGCAAAAAGGGGAAATGCTGAAAAGCATGGTAAAGAAGCTCAGGTAGTGGGAGAGCAATTAAAGAGAAATGTCACCCCCATAATTAATGTTAACCTTATACACTGAAAGTAATCATCATCTAGAGAGAGATGGTGAATAATGCACAGTTGGGAAGGTTTGTTGGAGAGAGAGATGGTGAATGATACACAGGTGGGAAGGTTTGTTAAGCATATAAGAGAGAAAGAGAGAGGGAAAACTGATCATGGGGCCAATGGTGATAGCCCATTATGCACTGGGCGCCTCCTTCTCACATGAGTATAATCCATGTTTTCAAACTCTCTCTCTAAAAGTCCTTCATCTCCATTCACCTCGCCTTCAACGTACACTCCCACCATCCTCTCTTGCTCCAGTTCATATAACTCACCCACCCCATCTACACCAAACCAAAATCCATTTTACACATACATAAAAACAAAAAGAGAAACTCCCTTATTAAAGAGAGACGGAGACCAGTGCCCAGTTCCGAGTTGGATCGGCCGAGTTTGCCAACACTGGGAGAGACTCAATGCCATGAGCTCCAAGCCAACAAGATCAAAAAGAAATGAAGAAAGAATTAAAAGAAGAAATTACTGAAAATACCTTCTAAATGAAGGATAAAATGGGGGTAATAACAATAAACAAGGAGGAGGGGTAATAAGAAGAAATCACACTGAAAGTTACCTTGTAAGTAGATGGTAAATAAGCCAAGTAGAAGCAGTAAACTTGAGATTGTTGCTTTTACCCCCTTCATCAACCCAAACACTAATGGAATACCTCACACCCTCCTCTAAATTGACTTTTATAAACTTCTCGAATGTTTACTTTTGCATTTTTATAATATTGGGAACCGTTAGGTGGACCGCTGCCCCATAATAATAATATTATAAATGCAAGCCTTGTACGAACAGTAGAAATGAAGAGCCATGCAAATCCTTTTTTGTGCTCATTTCTAAGTGCTTAGATACCCCTGCAATTTAATAATGGGTGCCCCTGCACATGCTCCCTCGGGAGCATGGTTTTGTAATTCAATAACACTTTTGTGTTAGAGAGTGGGTTTCGAAGTACTGGAAAATGAAGAGGTGTCGGTCGTTCCTTTTGAAGCGACAAGCGCAGGGATCATTCTTCGTCCCATGACTGCCGCCGGTCCCGACGGGTGCCCTGCCCTGCCCTGCGCAGCATCACACCCCAGGTGAATGAATGCACCACATGCTTCTCTCTGTCTCTCTCTCTCTTTCTTTCTGGGTGGCAATAGATCCAATCCGACCCTAGACCTGAGGGGTAGACTTGATATGGGTGGCGATGGACCCGGACCCAGACCCGAGGGGTAAGTCTGATCTAGATTTGAGTATAAGTCCAAAAATTAGACCCGACAGGTTGGGGCCGGGTCCAAGAACACTATTCAGGTTTGGATCCGATAGGTTATAGTCCGGTTATATTTTTTACGTCTCGATATATAAAATATAATTAAATACAAAGATATTTTAATTATTAGGTGGAGTCCGATCGGATTCGGGTCCGGTCGGGCCCAAGCCTAAGTCCCATATCATTTTTTCGACTCTAGCAGGACCCGACCCAACCGATAGTCACCCCTCTCTCTCCCCCCCCCCCTAACAAAACCCAAATATATATATACTCCTTCGGGAGTGTAGTTTACTTCTACTCTCTATATATATTCTTTTGGGAGCATAGTTTACACGTAGTTAGATGAGGATTTTTTCAATATGAAATTTTGGTAACTACATCATAATCACTAAATCATTATGTTAAAAAATAACTAAATATAGTTGAAATTTGAGTTTTCTAACACTTATCTTACCCGTTAAAAATTAATTGGTTTCTATTCAATCTTGAGACATCTTGTATTAAAAATAAACGGTCTCATTGTATACGATCCCTAATTTTTTAAGTGCTTAAGGGGTACAATAAGTAAAATTTGTTTTACTTCTACGTGTTAAAGAGGTTAGCTTCCTTTTGTAAACATGCACAAGGAGGACTTTTAACCATTGGCATGTATCCACAGTCTCATACCACATCGATCTTAAGTTCCCTGGTGTGGGAAAGAGACAAGAATACTAATTTCGAAGTTTATTTAAGCGTCTAAAAAGCAATAAACAAGTAGTAACCAAAATATAAGCATGAAAAATTAAAAATAAAGTATAAGAAACAAAGATTTATATGATTTACCCCAAAGGGCTGCGACCAACAAATTCACTAAATAATGAGAATTACAAAATATGATGGCAGTATGACCTTTGTGAATATGGGATCAAATGTATCCATTGGAAAGGGGGAGAGAGAGCCCTTGAAAACAAATTCATTTGGAGAGAGAAAAAGGATACATTTTGATATTTTCCGACCATTACTTATCCAAAGAAAAAAGAGAGAACCAAGAAAGAAACCAGCGTCTATGAGACTACCATGTCCAATGGCCAAAAGTAAACGGGCATGGACCTCCATGAAAAGCATTCTACACAACATAAAGAGCCAAATATTATAGAAGAAGAACTAAGAAAATGACTCGAAAGAAAATACACTGAAATTTACCCACCATTACTTATCTAAAGAAAAAGATAGAACCAAGAAAAAAAACCGGCTTTTCTGGGGCCACCATGTCCAATGGACAAAAGTAACAGACCAGGCATGGACCTCCATGAAAAGCATTCTACACAACATAAATAGCCAAATATAATAAAACAACTAAATAAATGAATAAATTTTAAAACTAGTTCTAGTTCTATGATTTTAGCCAACACTTTGGATTCAATTCACTCTCTTTTTGTAATTCTTGGAGGGTCATACCAATTATTACATTTTATTTTTGCTATTGTTTTCATATGTTGGTTTCTATATATAGTTTGATACATTTCCTACGCAATGAACGTTAATAGAATATTTGGAATGTAATAAAACTGTATAAAAAGATACAATGGAAAGGAAAAAGAAAAACAAATAAGGTTTTCATTATAGTTAAAAAACAATATTGAAGTTTGGAATGAATGTGAGAAGTTCATTAGTATAGCTCAAAATTAAATGTTGGGTAAAAATATTGCTTAAAATTAAATGTAGGGTAAAAATATTACAACTGTAACTGAATTTATATGGATTCACATCTTCCGGACAATACAAAACAGTGCAGGTGTTATCCAAACAGCATACACCCCTATCCCAAAGACAGGCCAATTCCAGGAGAGGCCTATCCCAGTACAGGCTTCTCCAAGTACCCAAACAAGACCTAAGAGGATCACTCTCTTTTAGCTTTCTTCTTAAAAAATCATTTCTCTTTTGGCTTCCTTCTTCATTTCTCTCTCTTGGCTTCCTTTGGCTCTTGACTTCTTCCTTCAAAAGGTTTTTTTTTTCTCTTGAGTATAACTTTGTCTCTCTCCTGACTCCTTTCAAGAGGTTTTTTCTTACTTGATAACAGCAAACAGCCACTTCTTAGAACCCCCATTTTCATAACTTCCTCAAGATTAAATTGAATATTATGTCTCGATATATACCACAACATTCCTTCATGTTAAGCACTTACTCCACCTCAGAAACCAAAGTTTTTCTTTCAATCGTATCTTCACACTGGACACTTCTTTCAAAACCCCTTCTATTTCTTTCCTTCCATATCGCCCGTAATGCCGCTATTTCCCAACTTTACGCAGCAAAGGAAGCTCGAAATGATGAGGTTCAACCGTATATTCCGTTTTAGGAAATGCCCATCTATAAATTATGTATAGAGGAACCAACCAAAAAGAGATGATCTCTGGTCTCCTCTTCTTGTTTATACAGAATTCAAACATTCACACTAATATGCCCCCTTCGTCTAAGCATATCCATGGTTAACATCTTACAAAGGGTCAAGATCCATATGAATTCTTGCACCTTGTGTGGGATGGGCCACTTCCAAATCTTCGCAACATCTGGTAGTGTCCACCAGTATTTCTCATGAAACAAACACAGATACAAGGATTTAACTAAGAACTCATCACTTGAGTGTATTGACCAATGATTACATCTGATACTTTATTATTTTCCTCTCTAAGAATAGTTTCTAATGAAGAATCCCTTTTCAAATTTGCGATGAATATCTGCTAGATTTCCCAGCTCCAATGAGTAAAGTATCACGATCTATACCATATTTTGCCACCAATGCTTGTCTCCATCTCCACAATTGTTGATTTTCCTACAAGCTTCTCCAACACCATTTAAATGCAGCTTGTAAAGAGCCGAGGCTCTAAACAATCAAATTAGAGCCCACCTTCAGATAGTATCGAGAAATGTGGTTTCAATACTGAAAATCTTTGACTAGCCTTAAAATATATTTTCATCTTTAATTATAAAATTTAAAGCTTCAAAGATAGTGTAGATCAAGCAGATCTATAAAAACTTGAATAACTTAAAAATTGATGGTCTAAAAGTGCAAGATGCATTATTTTCAAAACTTGAAATCTATTTTTTTCTCAAGTCCATGCATCTTGATGTCCAGATCATCAATTTGAGGATATTTTGGCATCAAAACAATGAAATTTTTGAGGTGGGCTCTAATTTGATTTTTTAAAGCCTCATTTTCAGGATACCTAGACCACTTTTTTTTTGTTTTAAGAATATGCACTGTATTCCAACAAACAAGGTGAACCCGACTTCTTTCTTCATGTTCTCCCCAAAGAAACACTTTTATCAAACTCTCCGAATTCCTCGCCACCCCATTTGGCATGCACAGCACAAACATGTAATAGATCAGCAAATTGGATAAAGTTGATACAAGTGCTTCCCTTTCCATCGATCCAGTCGATAGTAAAATATTTGAACAGTGGGGAGTGGATTGCAGCGAATGGCCCCCTTTACTATAGAAGTTCTCGTGTTACCGGACATGGAACTTCTACTGTAACTTTGAGGTTTCGACCAAGGTTTTAAGAAATTGATGACTTAGATTAGGCATCTTGATTTCCAATCCAGCTCAGCGGATTGGCAATCAGGATTCACAAACTGGTCATTAAAATTTTTAAAAATATAGTAAAAAAATAAAAAATAAATAAATAAATTTAAAAAAGTAAAGCCGATTCTGTCAAAGAACCAACCACGTAATGAGGAGTAGCCAGCTCCTTATATTTCTTGGGAACCGGTTTGTCACACTTTTTTAAACCATGGTTTTGACTCTCAAAGTTCAAATTCTGGGCTAGCAAACAATCCCTTCAAGTCAGGGTATCCTGGCCAAACACGAACCTCTACACTAGCCCGCCTCCACTATTGTGGGTTATAGGGGGGACTTTTTAGTTCGCCACAAAATTGGCATACATTCCATTGGACGAACAAAGATATTCGAGAAAAATATTCAAAAATCATAAAGTGACCATCATTTGAACTCAATGAGTGACAGCCAATTATTTCATCGACGGCTTGATCTAGCTGCCTCAGAACTACTAATCAAATTTTCTTTGTTCAAAATTGTTATTCTAGTGACGATCAATCAATCTACAACATTTAAGCCAAAACAAATCCCAAGACAATCTCTTTGTTCTTGCTTTCTCCCAATGATGCTATTTTAGAAGTTTGATTCAATGTACTCTTCTTAAGGGTACATTGAAGAGTACATTGAATCAAACATCCACAGATACCTTTTATTCAAGCATATCAATCTTTGCTGGAAATGTTGAACAATGTTCATCTTTTTCCTAATATAAAGGATGTTGTGATATAGGATCCCACTACTTCAGGGTATTTTTCTGTAAAATCAGTTTATGATCTACTTTTTTGTAATCGATTTAGACAATTGGACTCATGATTTTTTTAGAGAAAGAAACTTTACGTACCGCTTAAAGTTCAATTGTTTTTATGAATTCTTTGTCAAGATAAGCTAGCCACAATGGATAATCTAAAGAAGCAAGGGTTCAATATAACCAATGTATGTATCTTGAGTAAAGCTAGCGATGAGACTACCCAACATCTATTCTTATCGTGCCCTTTCACCTCTGACCTTTGGAATTTGGCTCTCCAATGCATCAATTTATCCATACAAATTCCATAACATTGCATATTGCTCATTGCTCATTGCTCATTGCTCAATGGCTATCCCCTGCCATTCCGAAGGTGGGCAATATCTTTATGGCGCTCTATTTGGGTAAGTGTTATATGAGTGTATAGAAGGACAAAATTAGAGGAGTGTTCGAGGGGACTAGAATAGAGCTTCTTATGTTAAAATCTAATATTCTGGCCTCCACAGCAGATTGATTTTCCTCTCACAAAGATAGTGGTTCTACTCCAAAGAGCCTTATCATTAACAACCTCTTAGCAATGGCAACTTTGGGCAACACTAACTCTTGCCATAGAGCTCCTATTTGGTTCCCACCTCCTCCAAACTCGATCAAATTGAATTTTGATGGCAACAGTTTTCGTAATCCAATTGCAGCTGGCTATGGCGGGCTGATTAGAAACAACTTGGGCCACATATTTAGGTCTATGTGGCATTGCTATTGCAAATGAAGTTGAGGCTCACGGTCTTTTGGAAGGATTGAAACTAATTCCTAGATGGGGAAGTGGCAAGATTATCAAAGGAGATTTGACGAATGTTATAGCTTGGAGCGGAAAAAAATTCAATGTTCTATAGAGACTAAGATTTTTGTTTCATGATATTAGAGACATTTTTTTGGCTTTAAATGATGATCTGCACATTGTTATTGAGAGGACAATGAGAAAGCAGATTATTTGGCTAGGGGGAAGTTAATTCCTCGACCTTGGTAATCAATCTTTTCCAGTGACTACTATATTCTTCTTGTAAAACTTGTGATCCTCTTTTGATTTGTTAATGTTCGAGAGAAATAAATAAATAAATAAATGATTCAAGGGAAAATTTCTCCATATTCTATATTTTTTAAAACCAATTCACCAGGAGAAGTTTCAAAAACTTTATTGGAGCATAAGGTTCGAAATTTTTGTATCTTCCAATAACCCCTTTTGACTATATGTAAGTGACACAAATATATCACAAAATGACATCTTTTTTCTCCAACTCCATCCGTAGAAAAGAATTCCCGTACAATTTTCATGGTATATTTGGGACAAAAGATGCCGGAGGAAAATCCGTCGAGTTTGGCATGGGTGACCTCTGTTTTGCCTTTTCTTTGGTTTGCCTCTGCTCCTCCATCATCCCCCTTCTTCATTGTCTCTGAAGTCTTCTGCTCCATCTTCTCTCTCTGCCATGAATTGGTCTCTGCGTCCAACACTAAATTGCATTTGAGGTTTAACCAAATTGGTAATTGTTAATGGATGATTAAATTTAGCGGAGCAGGAGAGTGAGGAGAAATAAGGGATTGTTACAGTGGTTTTCTTTTGTTTTTGGACTTCTCTCCATTACATCTGGTTTTGAGCCCCATGGTTTTCGTCAAAAGCATGTGGGAAATTGCTTGCCTATGGTTTCTCTCTCATTTTCTTGTTTATTGGTTCTGTTGCGATTTGAGTCTATGTTAATCTTTGGGGAATAAAAAACAGATTTCTCTCTCCTCCTTCCTTTGTTTTGTGCTTTTTATAAGGTTTTCATTTAAGTTATAGGTTGTTGTTTATATATGAAACCCCTGGTATCGTGTTTCATGGAATTCACGTCTCATTCTCTCTTTCTTTCTTTTTCTCACCCTGGTTCTGAATTGATGGTTTGTTTTTATCCGATTAAGCTGATGGTTTGAAGGTCTCTTCTTCCTTTTAAATCCATTTCCATTTGGTTCAGAGAATTTTGCCTCTCGCACTCTCACTTGGTAATTATCTGGTGTCGTTGTGTATGCATCTTCAGAAGATTCCACACCGAGCAAGACGAGAGGTCTCTATTGCCGGAAAATTGGCCGGAATTTTGAATCAGGAGATTTCTGGAGCCATATTTCGACAAGGAGAGAAAAGATCGATTGGTGAAACAATGGAGGAGTTGGTTTTAGTGGAAAATACTATGGATTATGAACCAGAGAAGCCTGAAATTTCCATTAAAATCCAGTTGGGTGGGGGACGAGATTTCTAGAGAGAGAAAAAAAAAGGAGCAGTGGGGTTACCTGAAAATAGCAAAAACTGGTGGTTTATAGTGAAATATCGAGACTGGGGGGAGCAAAAAAGAGTAAAAATTTATGGTTGGTGAGAGAAATATAGAGAACCAGAGAGAGATCAATATTGGGTGGGTGGAAAATAGCAAAAATACTGCCTTATGATAGAGAACCAGGGGCCAAAACGAGATAATTTGGATTTGGACTGATCTTAGTAGTGGGGTGGCCGGAAAATTGAATACAAGTGGCGGAGTTTATTGGTGGTGACGGAGGTTGGAGGTTACGATCGACACTTGGGTGGCGTGTGGTGGTGGTCGAGGCCGGTGTGTGGTGGTGGTCGAGGCCGGAGGTTATGATCCCAGAGCGAGAAGGGGCTATGATTCTAGAGAGAGGTTACAGAGAGAAGTTAAGATGAAAAAGAAAAGAGTAATTTGTTAGGGTCAATAATAGCGCTCAAACGAGGTTATTTTACAAAACCTTGGATTCCTATGTCGCAAGAAAGATTTTGACACGTTGGTGTCCAGGGTTAAAAAGTAAAATATCTCAATATTTTGTATTTGTAATGTTCAATTATCTAAAGGTTTTAAAAGATATTTTAGACATAAAATACGTAGAGTTTATTTCTTTTAACCTTAAATTTAATTTAAACCTATTGTTTTAAGTTAAATAAATTTTAAAAGACATATTTTTTGTAAAAGCCACCTCCCAACTTCAAGAGAGATAAAAACTTTATAGATGTGAGAGGATAAGGGAGGAGAGAAAAAGATGTTTGAAAAAATACAGGAGGAAAGAGAGCGAAAGATACGAAGAGAGAGAGAAAGAGATAAGTTTTGGATATATAAATAAAGAGAGAGAAATGATTGGGTTTAAAAATAATATGTGTTTTTTATATTTGTTTAAGTTAAAAAATAGGTTTATTACACGGTTAGAAGATATTTTTTGAAAGTTTGAATTTATCAAAAAATGAAACATAAAAATATGGGATATAAAAATATTTTAAAAAAAAATAATTAAGAGGGACAAAAGATTTTTTTTCAAAATTCAATGTACTCTTCTTTGATTATTAAAAAAAACTTTTAACCTTTGTTAAAAATAAAAATAAATAAATAAACCCCCTTACCTCAATTTAACGCCATTATTTCCTTCCTAAGTTGGACAACTTCTATGGATTTGACTGCATGAGCTGACGCATCTTTTCAAACGCTATCTCCTTCAAACTCCCTCTTAAAGATGCCGAACACAACTTTTCAAACGCAATCTCCTTCAAACTCCATCTTAAAGATGAATTTTAGACGTGAAATTTTACAGGTTGAAAACCTCACTACCTTAATTATAAATCTGAAAAAAAAATAGCAATTTAAACTTTAAAAGCATACCATTGTAAAGTTTATTTTAGAAACGGTGACCATCATTTTAATTATTCTCAAACCAGGATGATCCACAATATATTTGTGATCTGCAAAACCATAGATGTGAAGTGGAAATGCCTCTAGAGTGACTTAATATATACTCCAAATCTTAGATCTTTCCCTAAGGTGGATTTTCCAAGGAACACTGCATTTGAATAAAAAATCACTTACACCTTTTTCATCGTTATATTTTCTCACTGCTAAAAAAATTATCTTCTAGGATATTTAAGAAACTTTTTATACAAACAATCAAAGTAAAGCCCAACTTTAAATAGTATCGGAATATGTTTTTCGATACTGAAAATCTTTGTGATGGTTTGAAACTTTATTTTCATATCTAATTATAAAGTTTAAAGCTTCGAAAATAGAATACATCAAGCAGATTTATGAACACTTGAAAATTAATATATTACAATATGGGACAGTTTCCAAAACTTAGAATCTATTTGTTCTTGTATCCTTACATCTTGAGGTTGAGTTGATCAATTTGAGGAATTTTAAATATAAAAATATCGTTTTCTATTGAGATTTTGAAGAGCACCTTAATTTAATGAAAAAATATTTTCTCATGTCTTAATTTTGGACATCAAAATAACATTTTTTCTCATGTCCACATACCTTTTCTATTATAAACACCCTTGTTTGTTTTAATTTTCAAGCTATGAAGTCCAAACAATATTTTAATGAAAAAGAATGTCTCAATAATGAAACCCAAAATATTCAAAAAGTACTAAACATTTGACCCAAATACCTAAATATCAATGCTTGTTCCATATTTCAAAGAAAGAACATGTTCATTTTGTCGAAAAATCCATTGTCGTTTTGGAATCAAACAGTGACTCAAGGCCATTCTAAAATTTTGGTTCTACTCAAATCACCGAGGACAAAAATTGCAAGTATTCAAGGTCCGAACAATATTTTTAAAATGCAAGTATCCTTTGTTTTAGGTTCCAAGCTCCGAACAATACTTCTAATGAAATAACACGGCGGTGATACTTGACAAAATTCTTTCAATCACCACCGTCCAACTAAGTTTGCACGGTGGGTAGCTCTAGTAGGCATGCCCGCATAGCAACCACGTCCGACTTGAATACCTTAATTACTAAAAAAGTACTCGTTCGTTCATAGTTTCAAAATCAAAATAAAAACAATTTGGGTATCTTCTAAAACAATATTTGACGATATACCTAAATGAATTGATTTTTAAATAAGCAACCATCGTATTAGTGATTTGACCACCTTCCTGGCAATTATTTTTAAAACTAACCTATAAAAAAAGAATGAAACTTGAGAAGTCCATGCCTTCTGATACATCAAATTGCAAGACGTGGCAAATGTGAGAGGGAGAGGATACACATTTTTCTTCTAAAATTATTTATCAAAAAAGTAATACACTCTTGTATAATATTTGATCCGATTTGGTCATCGCTTGACGGTTGTAAACCATGTTGATGACGCATGGCATATCCAGCATAAATGAGCCCCTCTGTGAGTCGCAAGTCCTTCAAACTATCTTTTCTTCACATTCTATGGATTCTCTTTTCCTTCAATTTCAACGAAAATTCACATCCTATGAAGTTAAGTTGTCTTTTCCTTCAATTTCCAGGAATAAACCACCATCAATACCAAGCAAAACCCTTACTCAAACCCTTGCTCCATAACATGAGTTCCTCGGCAGTACCTAAATCAGCCAATAAATTACAATTGAAGCTACATAGATAAAGATATTATCAGATGAGCAGTGTGTAAAAAGTTGGGACCGGTGGGTTAAACCAATCACCCACGTCTTCCAAGTCGGATCAGCTGACTCAGGGCTTTGTTTCAGCCTACTCGGCCAATCAAGAAATAAATAAAAAAATGTAATTTAAAAGTTTTAAACAAGGTTAAGAAAATGGTCCAAGTCCTAATAACATGAGGGACTTGGACCACTCCCCAAAGCTGACTTTGGTGGTTCCGAATCAGGTCACCAAGTTTTTGGAACCCTGGATGAGAGAGAGTATTCTGAATACATATTATCTTAACATCAATCTTAATGAAGAGAGAGAGAGAGAGAGAAAGAGCGAGAGCCAGCTTACTCCACAGCTGGAGGAGGTGCTTCAGCAACAGTCTGACCAAATATATCAGGAATGCCATCCCATCTGCCTTGCTCTCTTGCCTCCCAATATCCCCCAATATAACGATAAGAGCCATCTTCCTTGTCTCTCCTAAACCATCTCGGTTGCCATCCTCTCTCCTGTAATTTTCTTGCCTGCACAAAAACAAAAGCAATAATTTATGGATGCCCATACAAACTCAGATTCATAGTTTTATAGAGATATATAAAATTAATTGACAGTAACTGAAGAACAAATAACAAAATGCCTCCTTATAGGAGCAGGATGTTAGTGTTTAACTCAAAAGCCTGCCATTAGAGTTAATCTGATGCCTGCAAAAACCCTTGTATCATATACTCAAGGGGGGATAATATAAAATAAGATACAAGTTGGCATTTTAGATATGTGAATGGTCTTACACAAAACATAGGATATGCAATATCGTTCTCCGATTGTTGTTTGGATTATTCCTGTTTTTATTATTAAACATGAGATTTGCTTAGGCAGACTAAAATTAGGACGCATTGAACTATGGTTGGAAGAGGAGTGCCACAAAGAATAAATGTAGATGACTCGCAAGTTTCAAGATAATACTGTAGAACTTAATTCCTTATTTTGAGTTTCATAGAAAAATACCATAGAATACCAACATAATAGAATGCTTTGGCAATTTTATTTTATTTTTCTAATCAGAAATGTTTCAAACAATGAGAGGGAAAGAGTCAATTGACGATTGTTTGCCCATTGATTAAGTGAAAAACAAAATATAGAGAGGTGTTTTGAAAGCTGCTAGGGAACGTGTTGATGTCTTCATGCATACATACATGCATCCATGCATACATATGCATGTAATTACAGAGAGAAACAAATCGAAAGTGGAACTTGCTTCAATTGTGTATGTATGTATATATATATAGTATGTATATATATATATATATATATATATATATATAGAAAT
>NW_006499848.1:2030942-2051461 GCF_000471905.2 Amborella trichopoda
AAATGGCAAAGAACAGCCACAAACCTGTCTCTGCAACTGTTCAAGTCTAAGCTTCTCAGCATTGGCCATCTCATATTCTCCATTCTCAAGGAATCTTTGGTCTGGTCGGAGCCTGGAGTCAGTGGGTGGGAGAACTCGAAGGATAGAAGGGGTGAGCTCATTCAGAGAGATGGCAAAGGGGGTAAGGTTGTATCGGGTTTGCGTTGCGGCCTTGTCTCTCTCCCACAAAAGCATAGCCTCAGACATTGGGTCATAACCCTTGGGCTTAGTACTTGGATCCCCCAACACATAGTACATAGCCTCATCCCACTTCCCCAATAACATGGCCACCTTCTTTCCAGTCTTATTGTCTTGCACAAATCCATGCACCTGATTTCCACCCCAAAACAAATTATTGGACAAAATCCCCCATGTAATTAATGTAGCTCACTTCCCTAAGTCTTACTCTTTTTTTCTTTTCTTTTTTTTGAAACTGTTAACATTGAAGACTTAAGCTTTTCATAACACAGGCATCTGTTTCTTTATTCATTATGATGAAAGACTAGGTTTTGCTTTTTAGCTATGTCAAGATGAAGTATCATGATTAACACTAATTTGATTTAAGAATCCAAAGAAAGATTAGAACTTTACAAACTCTATATGTGTGTGCATCTGCAGTTTTGCTTTTAGTAAAAACTCCATTTTACGAAGGTAATGAAGTGGTAGATTAGCATTAAATATGTCACAGGAAAAAAAGAGCCCCGATAACTAGGTCATGAGTTGCATACCTGATGAGGATTTCGGTCAATTATTGACTGCTCTTTGAACTTGAGTTTGCAGGAATATTGGCCGCTGCCTCTAATGCGCATGGTCCCATAGTGGTCACAGTATATCTTTCCAATTATTATGTTATAGATGGAGGTGGTGACCTTGCTCCACTGGAACGTTTCGCCATCGTCAAACTGGAGGGTGAGGACACCAACAGGATCGAGCTGTATTGATCGACCCCAAAACTTGCCTTTCAAGTTTGAGTCGGCCCAAAATTTCCACCCTTTCCCATCGCAGTGGCAGGCAACAACCATGGGGTGGTGACTCACCTGCGACAACATTTATTATTTTTACTACTGCTGCTGCTGCTCCTATTGTGATGGTGGAGTAAGGATGTGTGTGCACAGAGATGTATATGACCACCATACTAGATGTCTTTAATACTATATCATGGCAGTAGTAACTGAAATAGTAGTCGTATAATTATAAGCAACATATGCAATGCAAACCTATGGCCACCTTTCTGTGCATAACAACATAAATTCGGCATCAATTGATACTCCAACTGTCCTTCCTACAGATTAAAATTATATCTGGACCATTTAGGGGTTAATACTGGGAAGAAGAGATATATTAACAATAAATAAATAAATAATGAAATAACCTTTTCAGAGAAGAAACGGACGCCTTTGTCTGGATAATCAGCCTCGTAGGTTTCCCCAAGAAGAGGGTTGAAAGGCTTGCATTGGCGACCTTCAGTGGAAGCATAGCCGGATACAGCAAAAGCTGCAATATTTAGGATCCTCATCAGGCTATTCCCCTGTATAAATCAACATAAAACCTATGGATTCAGCTACTGTAGCTGTTGAACTATATTAATTCAGTTGGAAGCTAAACAAAGCTCCAGAATGATGTAGCTTGGAAAGCAGTGAAGTATTTAAAAGTAGCAAACAGACACAATGATAAGAAGTAAGCAGAAAATATGCAGATCTGGAGATTAGAAAAGAATATAGAACCTTTTAATTATGTATAACCCATGAAATCAGAAGATAAAACTAGAAACCCTCTAATAGAACACAAATAGTACAATCCTAAATGTGATAAGTACATCATGAATATAATTACTGATATAAAAGTTCAGTAACATAACATATAAGTTCATATTTACATTAGAAAACAGACCCAAAATCCAATTAAAAAATTTTGGAGCCATGGAGATCATAAAAATTGGAAGCAAAAATTAGACTTTTAAATAGAATATCAATAGTACAATTCCATAATCTGAAAGCACATCATGATATGCCTACTGATAAATATACAAACGTGATCAGAAACATAAAATGAATAATGCATCCGACCTTCTTGCCCCATTCTGATGCACAGTCAACCAAATATGAATACTCCAAATCTTCAAAGCACTTCTGTAAGGAGGAAAGCGGCTCGTTAAAATACACAGGGAGACAGACTCCAGATAGGTCTTTACCAATATTTTCTTTGATAATGGACCACAGGCCAACTGGCTTTTCTTTCTCCTTTGGCTCTGGCAACTTATCCCTCCTTTTGACGTAGGGATACTCAATGGTTCTTATTGTTGTATCGGTTTCATGACATTCAGAAACGCACAAATCAGTATCTTCCTTGCACCCATGGCAAGCATTTCCCAGATAATCCCTACTGCGGGAGGATGCGCTTCTTAAAAATTCAGAGGATAGAAAATCGCTTGTATCAAAAAATATGCCATCGTCGTCATCTGTTTCTCCATCTCCTCCATCGCGACTTTCATTATCAGCATCAGAATCTGTTGCACTACCCTCTGAAAAATTGTTGTTCAGTAAATTACAACAAAATGAAGAAAAGACAGAAGAACAAGAAAACATAATATGCATAACGTATCGACAACTTTTCTTAAAGCATATCCAATTGATATTTATAATATAAAATAAAAAGCTAGTACAACATGAAATACCTTTCAGACAATTTTATACACAAAGCAAAAGAGATCCGCAGACCAAACAACACAATTTCGCTTACTTGTGAATAGTCAAATGAGAGAACTATCGTATAAAGCAACTGCAATCAAACTATCAAGATGATTTCAGCCTACACTGAAAAAACTATTCCATAGAGGAAAAAAAAATGCCTCTATGTGTCACACTCTTTTCTTTTCAAGAAACCCTAACTTTGCTCCATATGATTATGCTGGGAAATTAGTAACTGGAAGACCTCCTAACAGATATTATATATCGAAAAGCTAGAACCTCTGAGCCTCGTATACTTGTAATAAGAATTCCATAACCGATGTAGAGGAAAAACTAGACTGAAAGAAATATGATTATGCCAACAAAAGTGCTGATTATCCTTGTAACAAAGAAGAAAAAAGATCCGGGGAAAGCGTTCGAGCGAATGGAATCTACTGATGTTATACCGATATCAATCAGACTTACCGCTGAATCTCCCATTCTCAGCTCCAACGAATGAACGGCGTTCTTTCGTTTCATCCACCACAGTAGCTTCCAACTCTACTTTCTCAGACTGCAAGACAAGAATCAAAGAGAAGAAAAACTTCTTTTAAGTCAAAGCTAAGCCTCGATCGGTTACAAATAACAGGAGAATGAGTAAGAATTGGCTATGGCAAAATATATTATTTAACTGATGCTGATGCAAGTAGAGATTAACCCAGTGCATTATGCAGAATTGAACATTATGATGCAGGAATTTTAGGCAATCACAAAGCAGAAACCTAATCGGATAGAAATTTAAGTATGACAATAATTGAGATACTTGGAATCGAAACAATGCAGTAACAGCTGTGCAGAATAAAGAGTCAGGAGTATCAAATTTGTTAAATTAATTTATTTAATCCGACAGAAATTAATTTATTTAATTCGACAGTTTTAAAACAATTTTTTATCCACCACTTCCTGGTAGTCCATACGAATGTTACGATCATTGAGGCCCACCATTTGAATCTGATGGTTATTTTCCGTGTAATGGTCCCTTTAGTAGGCCATCCCACTTTATATTATAATGTTTTATCTATTGATACCCTTTTCCCTCTCCACTGCGGCTTCCCTCTCTCCCTTCATGACATGTTTGGTGGGCCCTCTTTCTCACCTACGTCTTACCTGTAAGACTGAAAAGCCAACCGTAATATATTTAAAAGGAAACGTAACGGGGTAATAGAAAAGGGCGTTAATGTAAAAAAAGAGAGTAGGTACTGGAAGTAGGGAAGAACGGAACACAACGTCTTTCGTATCTCCTTTTCCTTATATATTGAGGTCCGTTTACCGCGATCAATTTGACAGCAACGTTGTGATTTGAAACGAAGCTTTTGGACTCGAAGGGAGTTTTTTAATCTGCAGGAAGTGTTCTCGCTAGTACGTTTTTCATCTCGGTTTCCAGAGTCAAGGGTGTTAAATACACTTTGAAAAAAACAAACTTCATTCTTGTGCCTTCAGATCCAGGACTACTTTTATCATCTTATAACCTCCGAGGCTTAATCTAATTTCTAGGGAAATTTAACTTTTGAGTATTTTATTTCTGATCCTCAACTCTTGAACTAGATTAATCCTTATAGGGTTAACTGGCAGTTTTCACATATTTGTACAAAAACCGACTCTGGATGAGAAGGTTTTACCGAAAATTTGAGACATGGGAGACCGCTGAACTAATAAATTACTCATAACAATAACTCAAAAATAGTGGTATTTATGCACTACTACCACAATACTTACCGAGAAAATTTGCAGCTGAAACATAACAAACAAATCCTCTGAGTCCAGGGATTCCACCCGTAACACAGATAATAGGCTTATACTAAAGATCTATTCATATATCATCGTCCATCATCTAACACACAAAGGTAAGGATTCAGGCTGAAACGCACTAACTTTTCAAAAGAGAGAGAAAGACCTGAAATATAATGAAGCTAAAATAGTTTTTTTGAATGAATAAAAGAATGGAATCACAGAGAGAGAAGAAGCTACAATAGTTGAAATAGTGAAAAGCTTTTAAACCTCAATTTTAAAGCATCAGCTAAAACAGTCATTCATATTTTAAAAGATTAGTGGAGTGATATATGTTACACTCCGAACTTGAGCTCTTCAATAGACAAATAGCGCTTGCAGATTAAAAATAGGAATTTCCAAATGGTTTAGCTACTCATTTTTGGAAAAGGAAACAACAACAGCACATATTCAAGGAAGAAAAACGCAACGAAGGAGTCACATTGACAAGCAATTTTGAACCAGAAAACACTATGGATAAGAAAGCAACAGAGTTCAGAACTGTTTTCAAATTGATGAAAAAAAACAACGATAGAGACAAGAAGAGAACAGTATTGTATGACCTCCAATTGCCTTAGTGTATCCACCAAGACCAGGTGTTTCTGCTGAAGAGATTTCAACCGATTTTGGAGCTCAGAGTGTTCTGTCAACATGATAGTTTCACAATCTTTAACAGAAGCTTCATTCAGTCCTTCCTGCAGTAAACGAGATCTTAATTTTTCAGTTGAAACACTGATTTCTTCAGAAGGCAAGAAATCGCTGCTTGTTAAAACTCGAGGGAAAAGATCCTTAGCAGTCTTTAGAGCATCAATCCATGCGCCCCTGTCTTCTCTAGATTCACAACGCAAGTGAAGTGTCTTTGTACCAGTAAATATGGATAGGCGTTTGTCATCCGATTTACTTTCGCGAATGGAGGAAACCTGAAAAAAAATGCCAAATCTTATTTCTAGGGCAGGAGACCCTTGAGAGATTAAAACTTGAATCATGATATTATTTTTCCTCTTGAGAGATAACTGAATCATTATCATAACTACACCATGTATGGAAAAGACTAAGGAAAAAAAAAACACATATAGCATATATTATGCTAATAACAACCACTTACCCTGAAAAGAATCACTTCATCAGGAAAAAAAATCACATGTAATTGTTTAGGAGCCACTGGAAGGAAAAAGTGTTCCATTGCTCTAAGGCAAGACAAATGCATATTTGCTTTTATCATGATTTTCCTTTTTTTGTATGAATTTTCTTTTTGTGTGTTTAATGTATTTTTCTTTTCTTTTTTTTCTTTTTTTTTCATCTTGTATAAAATACATTGCCACATTAGGAGACTTGTAGGAAACCAAGATCTTTCTTGCTAAATTCAGAATATGATAAACTAAACTCAAATCAAGATCACTATAAGTCACAACATTGTAAATCGACAGGTATACCCCACCACATTATCAACGTAAACAGTAACAATGCAGAGAAGAACACATCATGTAAATTACACAACAATCCATGACAAATACAGTTCACCACCAAACCCCTCACATCTCATCAAGTAAGAGCATCCATAGATAACAATGACAATTTTCTTTCTTCTTTATACTAAAACAGTTTGCTTGCTATGTACTCATGCCTGCCAAGAGTAACCAGCACATCGAACAAATCCAGGACTTAAGCTTCATGCTTCAGAAATAAATATGCAAAAAATAAAAATATATTAACCAAAGCTAGCACAATCAACCTTGATGCGCCTGGAGTTTCTGGACCTATCATTGAAGTCTGGATTCAAATGGCTCTTTGAGATAAAACACAAGACGAAAGAGATTTTTTAGAACAAAAAAATCAGCCAAGTTTTTGGCTGACTTTGAAGAATTGCAATTTTTTAGAACAAAAATATCAGTGGTCAATGTTTGTTAATATTTGATCCCAAAGCATATTTTTGTGTCCATGATCCAACCATGGGATTGATTTCCAAAATAAATAAATAAATAAACAAATAAATAGCATTTTAAAAATTTCATGTTTTTTATGATTTTCTGTTTTTCTATTTTCTGAAATTGCCTTTTCTCGGATTTTCTGATTTTTCTCAAGCCAATAACGTCAATTTTATTGGTATTCCATTTTTTATATATTTTTTGGTTTTGTATGATTCATTTGGATTTTTGTGAGTTTTCTGAAGTTTTGGATATTTTTACAAATATTTTCAGCTTTTTTATGTCTTAGACATGACTTGAATGAGTCCGAGTCCACTCCCCCCAAGTAGCTCAGCCCAGGCTGGCAGTGAGTACCATGCTTGAGCCGCGTTTAAGAACATTGATCTCATCAGATGCAAAGGACACGGCCTATACCCTACTGCAGCACTTGACTTGCACACATGTCAAGCATCCAATCTAAATTAGAAACACACGAGTGACGGATATTAAAGCTTTATAGGAAAATGGTACACAATATTTGGTTGCCTTCCAAGTGGGAAAGATTGAGATCAAAGTTCGTTTACACGAACCGAACTCGGGACCCGGTTGAGAAAGGCAATTTGAGAATGGGGATATTTTTTAATTAACCCAAGGGTACTTTAGAAATAACCCGAAAAGAAGGAAAATGTAAAATAAGTATTCATGGTCCCAACACTCTCCAATCTTTGCCAAAATGATAGAAAACATTAGAAAACACATTACAAATAAGTTACTTATTTTTTTGGATTTAAAAAAAAATTGAATTTTTCTTCAACATCTTGGAACTTAACCAGGAAAACAGGCTAAAACAGGACAGACCAGAGGCCGGTTCCAGTTCAACCCAGCCAGTTTACACTGACTGAGATTAAATGCAGGTGAGTGTGAAAGGTGAAAAAACCATCAAATGGCTCAGAACTAAAGATGACACAAGACATACTTGGTGGCAAAGGAATGCACTACGGAGCATCAAGGAGATATTTGAACAGGTAGCCAAAACTGACTACCAAGAGACTCCTTTTCCCCATCGTTAGTATAAGGTGAGGACCCATTCAGAGAACCAACAAGAATGCTTTCCTTAATGGCATTCCACAATGAGCAGTATATAGCACTTACCCAAAAAAAAGGAGCAGTATATAGCACTTTACAAAAAAAAGGAGTATATAGCTCCACCAGGTTATGCTGATGATTCCACCCACATCTATCCGCTAAACAAGGGGACTCACAATTTCAAAACAACAACCAGGAGCGTTGTCTGCAACATTTCAAGAGATTCTTCTTTTTTGTGAAACATGATGAAGGCAGAACTTTTATTCTGATGGACTATGTTGATAACTTGGCTATTACTAATGATGATCTGGGCACCATAAATGAAGTGGAGACAATAAGATTAATTCAGATGAATCAGATTCGCTCTTATTGTACTTGCTTCTAAAGATTACCTAGAGTCCTTGATATATTGCTGTTATGCACTAAAAGTATGCAGAAGATCCCATTTCTTGAACTGATTTCACAAATGGGAATGTGGTTGATGGTCTTGCTCAATAATTCTTAGCTTGGTGTGGTGATCTTGAATATCCTACTACATAGAAAGCACCAACAATTGGTTGGATATCCATAACCAAGCCATCATCGGACCATACATTTAGAACATTACACAGTCAGTAGGTCAGCATGTTCAGTGAATCAAGAGGGCTGTTGCATATGGCTGGAACATGTCGGATCGTATAAGTATGTTTGTTCTACTCTTAACAGAGTTTTATTCTTATCTGCTAATTAAGATTTACAATGTTAGGTACTTGCTGACTTGGATAGCGAAGGTTGTCCAGACCAAGGCTCAAGAGAAATGGCCATTATGTAAAAAATACAGACACTATTACTGCCAACAAGCCCATCCTGTTATATTACAGTAGAGGTCTCAAGAAAGGCAATAAAGAAGGTTTGTATTACAGGCAATGGCATTTGAAAACTTGGTCAAGTCCACTCGAACTCATCCGAGTTACTCGTGGCCCCTTGACGAGCCAAGCCAAGTACTCAAGGTAAAATTCAGTTAAAATAAAATAATTGTATATATATTTTAAGGAAAATATCTCTATACCCCCTATTTTTAGGTTTCATTCTTTGATAAACCCAAAGTTTCAAAAAATACCTTCTAACCCACTTTAAATCTATTTTTTATCTTAAACAAAAATAAAAAAGACGTACTCTTTCTAAACCCAATCCTTTCTCTCTCTTTACTTATATACTCCAAATTTCTCTTTCTCTCTCTTCTTACATTTCTCACTTTCTCTCTCATTCCGTGTTTCTCTAAACACCTCTCTCTCTCCTCCCAATAACCTCTCACCTCAATGAAGCCGTTCTCTCTCTAAAAGTTTGGGGAGATCGCTTGTAAAAAATGCATGTCTTTTTAAATTTGTTTGGCCTAAAAACATAAGTTTAAATTAACTCAAGGGGTTAGGAGAAATAAAATCTACAATTTTTATGCCCGAAGATATCTTTTAAAACCTTGAGTCTATTGTGAAATGGAACTTAAAAATAAGGGGTATGAGGATATTTTTCCTATATTTTATATATCATTTTGATTTTTTGATAATGATTTGGGCTTTTTTTCTTGTCATATCCGTTATTCTTATACTTTTCCTCCTCCTGAGGATTTTTCTGAATTTTTTCCAGCTATAAATCCTTTTCTTTTTTTTCTAAATACTCTCTTTTCATTGTTTTTTTCCATCGTATTAGGACTTTTAAAGCTGTTTATTATCTAGTTTGCTTTTTTATTTTCTTTATTTTTAACAAATTTTTTGGTTTTTTTAATTTTTTATCTCTTTTCTGGCCCCCATAAACAAAGGCAAGTCAACTCAGACTTGCCTGACTAACTCGGCTAGAGCCCTACCCAAGCTAAGTTTTCGAACCTTGAAAGGCAAAGAACAAGGGTTATTTTGCATAAAACATTCAGTAAAAATGACACGGTCATTGGTATCAGGTTATTGATAACATAATATTTGAAAAAATAAATATTGGACATAATGGTCAGAAATAAGAGAGATTTGAAAACAGAAATCTGCAAGAAATACATTTTTCAAATATAGTCCCATGGTTTTATAATTCTCGCATATTTTTGACATTTTTTTTTTTTTGTCGTTTTGTATCCCTTGCCCTCTTTTTCTGAAGAAGGCCTTTTTTCCGCTCCAACAGCCAATTATCATTATAAAAGAGAAAGAAACCAAGCCTGATCTGTTATGTTATACCTGTTTTTTGAACCTTGGTCCAGAGGACTCCACACAGAATGATTCAAGGTTGCCTAATAGACCGTATATGGCCTAAAAGATCAAACCAAAACTAATTCTTTTACCAGCTTAATGGCAGTGTTTCTTGGCACAACACAAATCATTTTACTCAATCTTGCACTAGTAGTGAAAAGGCCGCTTATTAATTTAAGAGATATCTTGTGTTGGCCAATTCTATAAGTCGAATCAACTCAGATGAATGCCAAGATGACTAATCAAGTTTCTGTAACTATTGGTAATGTTGTTTATCAGTTATAGATGGTCTCCAAATTTCGATTCTAAATAATAGATAAATTTATAAAAAGAGCATTGTGATTGCTTCATTTCATTGTTTTCAAAATTAATGTGGATCCAAGTGTTCTTCTCCAGGCCCCTGGTTCACAAAACGTTGAACAATGTAGTAACTGAAACATGTGTCCAAACAATTAAATTATCAGTTCACAAGCTCCAACATTTGTTTCTATTTCCATCAAACAATCAACTCCAAATACCTCAAACTTTAGACTTTCTTTTGGCTACAACTAAATCACCCAAAAACAAACAGCCTACCAATTCTTGTAAAATAAAGTAAATATCAAACAACATTACCTTCAAATGAACCTCTCCAAAGGGCTTGCGTTGCTTCACTGGAACACGAACATTTCCTTGATTTGCCTTTCGCATATGCTTCAATGAATACTCTCCAATCACTCGGAGACCCTTCTCACTCTCTGAGTTAACGTATATTTTATCAGGCCCATGGATCTTGTAATAAGATAGGACCCCATCTCTAAGAACAAACCATCGAGACTTCCATCCCTTTCCATAGTTAACCCACTTGTAAACAATTCCAGCTACATTTCCATTAACACTGACACAGGATCCCTTTGAATCTCTCACGTCAACAGTTTCCAGTGAAGAATTCGACTGAACAAGCAAGGGGGACTTGACAAAATCCAAATTTGTGGTCGAGATGCCATTTTCGAAATCAGCTGAAATAGAGTGTGGCTTATTTAAACCTAGTCCTAGATTTCGACAATACCTAGTTGATTCATCGGACCCTACAGGAGAAGGCGCTTTTGATGAAGCTTTAACTGAAACTATCGGTGAATCACTTCGATCTCGGTCCAGTGAAACCGGAGCTATACAGCACAAAGGATTCATGGCCAGAACACTGAAACTCACCAAAAGCAAGCCTTAACAACCCCTAAAAGGCCTCCTCTCCTCCTCCTCCAAGCATAAGCATAATATATACACAAATTCTCAGTCTAAGCGAGATCTCAAACCAGAGAGGCCATGCAAGCCCTCCATATGTTCCAACCAATGGCGGAACCAGATGCTTTTAGGGTTTCTGAGAATAGAACCCCTAGATCCGTAGAGGTCAAGGTCCAGATCGCCATGATTTGCCCTAAAACGAACTGTGTTATGGGCGAAGTATCCGATAACCTCTGAAAATGACATGAGCTCTGAGCTGATAAAATCCAATTAAGGCGTTGCAGAGCTTTTGGAGCAATGCATAATGGCGATAGTAGACCGCAGTTAGAGTGAGAGAGAGAAGAGTTCTAGAGAGAGAAAGTAAGCAGTTATTGCTCACTGGTTGGAGGGGCTCGAGGAGAGAGAGCATAAAGATGGCTAAGACAGATCCATTAAATGGGGTGAGTGCAGGCTTTCAGTGAGTGAGGGAGAGGAGTGACAAACAAAGCACATGCTTTGGCATGAGTGGAATAAATTACTAAACTACCCCTATCAGTTAATGCGAGACTACCCCTAATAATAACGGGAAATCATTCAAAATTATAAAAATTTGGACTGTTGTGACTTATGAGCGAATCTTTTATTGGACAAATGACCAGAATACCCCTTACAGTAAGATTGCACTCGGCGTGGAAAGTCTCGTACCGAGTGTCACAAGCTCCGTATTCGAATCGAATTGTCCGAGTCCGGCGGGTTTTTTTTTTTTTTTTTTTTTAATGCCAAAAAAATAAAGAAAAAAGGTCATGTCGGCCCAACTGCTGTCCAACTGCCCAAATTGAACCTGGGCCGATTTGATAATCTCGAATATCCGATAATGTTTGAAATTAAATTTTTTTTAACAAATCGGATTGATCTGAAATTTGAAGCGTGTGTACATAAAAAAATAAGTGAAACTTCAAAAAATATAAAAAAAATATTTTACATGAAAATAAATGATCAAAATACCTTTATAAAGTTTCGAAGGTATTTTGGTCCTTTTTTTTTGGATTATTTTTTTTATATTTTTATTAAGTGCGCCTTGATGAGAATAATATATACCTAAAATTTCAAGTGATTTGGATTCATAAAAAAATAAATAAAATTCAAACACAAAAAGATATTGTGACCATCAAATTGGTCCAGATTCAATCTAGGTCATTGACGTTTACAGTAGCGGTCAGCTAGTGGGCTTACAAAATCTACTCCTAAAAAATAACTAACTTTTAAGTTGTTTATTTTTCTCTTTTTGTTACATTACTGATTTCTCCAGTAATAAACCCAATAATTGATCCATTTTAGATCTAAAACAAGGTTAGGTATATAAAATGTTTATTGGGGAGGTTTTTGCGTCAAAATCTTTTGTCTTCTAAACATTAAATGCCCAATATGCTACTATTTGATTTTCTCCACGGGTTTTCAAAGAAACGGTATGAAATTTATTTCAAATTGTAGGTATATACATCTAACAAAGCACTATTTATTGGACTAAATTAAGCAAAGGAAAAGTTTATATAAGGTGTCAAGCTTATACGATATAAGTAAGACGCTTCTCAAAAACCCATCAGAATATATTGTTCTGACATAACAAAACCCTTCAATTGATCATCTTGACCTAGTGATGCATGAATATGAAAAAAAATTGATTTCAAGTCTTAAAAACAGTATATTTTGTAGTGCATTATCTGTACTGTCGATTTTTAAGATTTCCATATGTTTATAGATTTTCTCGATCTGCACCATTTTTAGAGCTTTAAATTTCAACATTAGAAACGAGAACAAATATTTAAGCGCTCACAAAATTTTCTTGGACCAAAACTACATCTTTTAGCATAATTTAGAGGCACACTTTACTTAGATTGATTAAGGTTAATAACTTATGCAAACTACACTTATAGAAAAACTAAAGTAACTGGATTACATCGAGCCTAACCTCTTCTAGGTAAAGATCCCCATATAAATTGTAGCTTCAAACTCAAAAAAATTGTCAAATATGAATCCTAAACTTGAATGATGAAAGAGGCTGAAACTTTTTTTAGTATAGATTTTTTAATTGTCAAAAATATAAATAGATTTCTTAATTGATGAGGTTTCTATAAGGCCTAGGCTTTATGAAAACATAATAAAGCCTCGAATCATCGTTCGGAAAACACTTTTGGCAATGAAAATCTCTATGATGGCTCTAAAATCAAATTCCAATATCGGCAATGAAATTTGAAACTCAAAAAATGATAACGGTATTGCATATCTATGAACACTTATTTTAAGTGTGAAATATACGGTCTAGATAATTTGTTATAACATACTCTATTTTTAGAGTTTGAAATCTCAAATTTTTTACCCAACCATAATGTTCAAGCCAAGATGATCGATATAAAGATTTTCCAATGCTTGTTTTACAATTTCCGATGAATTATAAGGCGAGGATTTACTTGTTTTGATTGCAGCCCTATCAAGCCATTGTCCTCTATTTAATACATAATTCTCACCTAAACATGATCTAAGCCATCTAGCTCTAAATCACAACCATAAACAAAGAGATAAAAAGATTCATCATTCATGGAGGCAAAAAGATGAAACTACCCCCAATTTTGCTACATAAACTCTTAAGACTGTTTTCAAGTCTTTAGTGGCATTTTCAAAATTGGGCGAGGAATAAGATGTCATTGGATACTAAGTGAGCTTTACAAAGACTATCATTAACAAAACGAAAAGTTATGCTTTGCATGATACACCTTGCTCACAAATTACCTATACATCAGAATGGGTTGAATTGGACTGGATCAACATGATGTCCGAGTCGACTCGGACCTAGCCAGTATTCAGGTTTTGCCACCCAAGCTGAATTTGGATGACAACTGTGAAGAAATCGAAAATGATTGTTGAAAAATTGTGGGAAAACCGGATTTCGTTGCGGATGATTTAAATAAATAAAAAGTAGGATGGGAGGACCTTGTAGCTTTATTTTCTCCTTTATTATATTATTTTGTTCTATAAATATAGTAATGGAGAGTATTTTTATATAAATACCGCTTTTGCTTTGTTTTATTTTTCAATGTGGGACTAAAAATCTATAACTATTTTTCTTTCTTAAGAATGTAAAAAAAAAAAAGGTTATTAAAAAGGTTATTATCAATTACCTTGCATTTTTTCAAACCATAACATCAGTTGTCATCATAATTCAACCGACGCGTGCAAAAATTTTTATCAGCCACTTGGAGTAGAGCAGGCAATATATTGAAGCATTGGATGGCTAGCATTCAAAGACAATATTGAGTATATATCGGTTTTTTTTTTTTGATGTTATTTTTTCTGTTTTTTCTAAAGAACTAAAATTAAACGCACATTTGTACCCCCAAAATTTCAGGTCTATGGAGCTTGAAAAATAAAAATAAAAAAGAAACACACCAATCTGGCTATCCAAATTGACAAGATCCAATCCAGTATTTTAAAACACGGATTGTCGTGGTGAATTAGTCCTCCACTGGATTGGCGATCAGCCAAATCTATTGACCTGGATAGTTCAAATAGGTGATCGAGCCCTTTTTTAAAAAAAAAAAAAAATGAAGAAGATAAAAAAAATGTTGCATGGACTGTTTCCCCATCTTACACTATGTTCGATGATTTAAATATCAAACAAACATAATATACACGAAGAATAACAAATTGGAGTAGGCAGGACCAATTCCCAGGGGATTAGGGCTTATGAATCAGTAAACCCGATACTGGATCGATGTTTTCTTAATCCTTGATCCATTATGAGCCATATGACCCATAGTATTTAGTAGGCAAGGCAACCCACAATCTATTTTTTTCTACAATAGTTATTTTCTCTATACTAGTTATAAACAAAGGAAATACCTAGAAATAGCATAGTTCTAATGGTGAATCCCCTTCACTCTCCCATATTAGCCATCTATCAATGATCAAGGGAGATGACTCAACCGATTATAGTAGTTTTATAGTCTATCAAATTTTTTTCCATGTGTGCGATGCTAACTATTTTTGTATGATCCCAATGTTTGAAAAATCATTGAACGAATCGGGAATTGCTCAACCCGAACTAGGAAATGGGTCCGACCAAACTAGTTCCAAGAAGGAATGGGGAATGCTTCAGCTAACTTTCAGCCTTCCTCTCAATTTCTTTTTAGTTTTTTAGCTTTCCTGTCATTTTTAAGATATTATAGCAAATCCCGCCCATAAACCGTTTTTTCTTCTCTTTATTTTCTAAATATTTTTGTTGATTGCCGTTTCGGATTGTTATGTTTATAGTTTTCACTGAGATCCTATTCTCGAAAATGCAGCATCGCCTCCCTTTGTATGGAGTCAATGTGAAAAATCTCCATAATACTCGTAATACTAGTCGAATTCACGTAAGAATTAGAGATGTTATACCTAATAACAAAAACAATCCTAGTATCAATTAAATTCCCGCATGAATTAAAACAAGGTTTGGAGGGTTATATGTCAATAAAAACGCTTCTAGTACCAATTAAATTCTCGTAGGATTTAAAACAGGTTTTGGAGGTTAAACATAGTGAATAGTGACAAATGATGTATGGGATTTGAAAGGTACGAGAAGAGCTCACCCTCTACTCAGTACAATTCTGAAATGCAATACTGCCTTTGGTGAACACACCACCATGTCATAGAGCTGTTCTTGATAATCTGAGTTGAGAAGCTCACTTAAAATCACAACAAAACATACCCATCCGGTGGATTGAGAGAGATGCCAAATTACGAAGCCCTTTTGTATAAGTTCAATATTATTTTAAAGATGAGAGGGTGAAACACAAGAACTTGGATAGAGAGAGGTGCCAAGATGAGAGGGTGAAACATAAGAAAGTGGATAGCGAGAGGTGCCAAATTACATGGGACTGATGGAAGAGGATGATGATGTTAAGCATAAGCTTACAAATGATGCCAGCATGAGGCTACAGTGAAAAACAAAAGAGGTTATAAGATGGTGGCCCAATTGTACCACCAAAACAAAGTGTACCCATCACGAAAAGGTAACAAGAAGATTCTTTTGAAACTCATACTTCTAAGGGAAATTCTCGTACGGATCCCTAATTTTTTACAGTATTTTAAAGTAAATTTTTTTCCCCTTTTTTTTAAACGGTATAAAAAACTCTAAGTACTTTACTATACTCCCTCATTTTTTTTTTCCCACTTTTATTTTGGTCACAAAAACTAGTTCCAACAAATTGTTTTATTCCATCTCAGTTCAATTTTTTTTTAAAAAAAGACTTTTAGATATGGAAAAAAACATTTATTGGGGCTAATTTTTTTGGCCAAATGTGAATAAATGTGGGTGATGAGAGATGAAGAAGTACGGCAAAATACTGGAGGGATTTTTTACGTCGCTTGAAAGAAAAATAGAAAAATGATTTACTGTAAAATAATATAGGGAATTAGAGATCTATACAATATTTTCCCTTAAAATAAATTACTACATATCAATCCAAATTGAGGATCCGACAATTGGACATGGGAATGATGGGGACGATCCATCCCATCGATCCTCGTTTTTCAAGCGTTGCTTGCTCCGATTGAAGTACGGCGATGCGTTCCAGTAAAAGTACGGCGATGAAGCATTAGCTATAATACTTGTTGAAGGAACACAAACGATCAAAGTTCAAATCCTAAAGACCTAAATGCAGTAACGAGCAGCATTATGGTCTGTTTTTTAAATGAGGAACTATCAACTGTATCATATTTCATCCAAGGAAAAGAGTAAAAAACTCTTGCAAAAAAAATAATAAAAAAAGAAAAAACTATCAAGTCCAAAACCCAACAGCAAACAATTAGTTGTAAAAACAAACCATAGTCTTCTATTTTAAGTCATTTTTTGGAAAAGGAGGTGGGTCGTGGTGGTAGAACCCCCACACCTTAATTATCACATTGTAGTTTGCATTCCTATTGATGCTACCTCACTAATATCTTCAAAAAAACTAATTCCTAAATTATTTGAAACCATTTACACTTATACCACCCACTAATATCTTCAAAAAATAACTCTTAAATTATTTGAAAAAACAAAAAGGGGAATGTCTTCCACCTAAATTACCAAAAAAAGAAAACCATTTGTGTAGCAACCTAATGATTGGAATTTAACTACTTTGCTTGGTTTATGGGCATGAGCCATGAACTCTTGGTCGTGTTTTGCATTGTTTGGAAGAAATCCAAATGCTTAAATAGGGCTTGTTTGGAAGAAATCCAAATGCTCAACTAGGGGGTTGAAGCCACCTTTGTAAATGTTTATATTCTCTCTTATGTCTTTGCTTCTCTCTCCCTAGTGAAGTTAATAAATTCGGAAAAGTTTTGATTGAAAAAGGAAAAATTATATTTAACATTATATATTATGAGATTATTTATTTTTGGGATTGTATGTAATGAGACCATTTACTTTTGGAATAGGGAGGTCACGATTACTTACAATCATCTTAAGTAATATCTGATAGATTGGGTGTATTATGAAGTTTGAAAAATTTTATTTTGAACTTTGCGCTTAGTCAATGAAATAAATGCAGCCACCCAATTTCACATCCAATGATCAAGATTTTATTGTGATCACCTTGTACTAAAGTTAAATGGTCTCATCATATACTTTTTTTTTTATTTTTTATACAAGGAAGTCACAATCATTTGTAGCTAATGGATGAATCTGTGTCATAACATTCGAGAAAATTTGGTTTGAACTTTGTGCCTAAACAATGACACACCATCAACCACCTGATTTAAAATTTAATGGTCAGTAATGATTGTGATCACCTTATAGTAGTAAATAGTCCCATTGCATACATATTTAATTTATTAATCTACCGTGAGAGATAATTTACTTACCATTTTACACATCTACAACTATTCCAACTCATAAATCTTTTGATAAGTATTTTGAAATTAAAACAATATATATTGGTAAAGTGTTCACAAACTTGACAGCCCGAGATCTTTAGTGATCATCAAGATTGGTCTTATTTTTCATCGCGTCCCTTTTCGAAATCCCCTCCCTCTCTCTCTTCTCTAACCTAAAACCTCGCCTCTCTTTCTCCAAAAACCCAACCCCCTTTTATGCAAACCTGGTCTCTCTCTCCTCAAACCCCAACCCCCAACCCCTTCTCTGCAATTCTCATCTCTCTCTTCAAACCCAAACCACCTCTTCTGCAAACCTCGTACCCCTCTCTTTGTAATCCACCCAAATAACGACCCTATGTCTCTCTCTCTGGAAGCTCGTACCTCTCCTCCTCCGCAAACCTCTCATCTTCTTCTCTGCAACCCACTTGATGCTGTACTCTCACCTGTCTCTCTCTGATATATTTTCAGGTAATATTGTGAGCCTTTATTTACAATTTTAACTGTACATTTCCTTTTTTCTACTACTTACAAACCATTTGATGTGATATTTGGGTTTTGAGAAAAATCATAAAAAAATTATAGAAAAAAAGAAATTAACCGTTGAAATTTCAAATAAAGGCTCATAAGTCATAACATTATCTGGAAATATATTAGAGAGATAGGTGAGAGAGCAGTGTCAAGGGGATTAGAGAGAGAAAGGTGAGAGGTTTGCAAAGAAGGAGAGATAAAAGGTTTTTAAAGAGAGATACGGTCGTTATTTGAGTGGGTTGCAAAGAAAGGGGTGTGAGGTTTGCAGAAGAGGGGATTTCGAAAAGGGGCACGATGAAAAATAAGACCTGGGCATGGGTCAGAAAAATATAACAAGAAAAAAAGAAGGCAACCAGCTGCCGCAACCATTAGAGCCGGTTGCTCTAGCACCAATCTCGATGATCTCTAAAGATCTACGCAGCCAATTTTGTGACCATCTTATTTGAAAGGTAAATGGTTTTATGGTATATATTCTTATTGGTAAAATATTAAATACGTTAAATTTTCAAAATATTTTGATAAATTTCTTTTATAAAAAATAAAAAATAAAAAGGAAATCTGAGGCTCAAGGGATTCCAATGTTTTGAACTTTAACTTGTTTGGCTCGTTTGCGCGTGTGGAGAGGCTTTTTTTTTTTTTGGTATGATTGAGTCAATTAACAAGATAAGCCACCGGCTGCTAAATAAGAAGGGCAGGGATGGAGGGCTCCATGATATTTTTCTAGGAATAAAGGTAATTTGGTTATGATAGGCAAGAGGTTTGGGTCAAGACGGTACAGGCTAGGTTTTTATAACCCAATGACTCAAATTCCATTCGTACGTAACCTTGTAAGAAAAAAGAAAAAAAAAAAGTATTTTGATTAGGATGCGGCTTTTTATAGAATGAACCTTAAAATTTTATTATGACATGTAATTTTGTTATAACAAATTCTTAGTATTATCTTAACATCTATTTTCATAGCTAATTAGAAAATTTTAAAATCTAAAAATGGTTAAAATCAAGTAGATCTATAAATATATGAAAATCTTGAAAAATAAATGGTCTAGATAATGTGTTGCAAGATGTACTATTTTTGGGATTCAAAAACTTTTTTTTTTTTATCATATTCATACATTTAGATGTCGAGATGATCAATTAGAAGGTTTTTTTAACATTAAAATAACATTTTTGATAGATTTTTGAGGTGCACCTATGATTCTATATTTTAAGGTTGCGACCTTATTAAAACTTTTCCCATTTGGTTACGATGGTTTTTATCCAAGGGCTTTTTAAATATCTCATAGAAAAGTTGTTCATGTGTCAGCAGGTGCAAGAACCCGCTAACCGTAGCAACATCTATTTTAAAATATCCATCTTTAAGATAGATGTAGTAAAAAACTCATATAGCTTATACAATATTGATTTTTTTTTTCAAAAAATTACATTTTAAATATGGGTTTATTTTTATTTTTTTTTCGTGATTATGATTACCTTAACTTAACTTAGACCATGAATCGTTAAAGTTTTAGATTAAAATTTTATTTTTAAAATAATATAATGGGCCCACATATGTATAATATGAGTCGGCTGACTCATAAAAACGCCAACCATATTTCATAATGTTCTTGAAGAATAACAGTTATATTGAAAGCGACAAAGAGAAACTAACATGGGTTGCCACCTAAAGGTTAGTCCCATGGACTGGTGAATTAAGTGGAGGGCAAATTGGTCATACTAAATAAAGATATGGGGTACTGGTTCATTTGAGTGAGTAGGGTTATTTTGCTGTTTTCCAAGACACAAAGCCTCACTGTTTGAAGGTGCGCTCTACTTTTGATTGTTTAGAGCTTGGGCCCTATACAAACCACACCCTAGTTTAAAAGGGCTTGCACCCAGCAGTGCTACTCCGGTTAGTAAAGTTGGGCCCTATACAAACCACACCCTAGTTTAAAAGGGCTTGCACCCAGCAGTGCTACTCCGGTTAGTAAAGTAGGAAGGTAGAGGTCAGGCAGCGAGTGAGAATGGTGGAGACAAAGGACAGGTGCGCTCTCTCTCTCTCTCTCATCATCCTTAGCAACTAGAGAGAGAGAATGCTTTTAGAATAGGAATTATATATAATGATACAATTTATTTTTTATATAAAGAGGTCACAATTACTTATAACTATTCGATGTGAAATTTGATAACTT
>NW_006499848.1:2085385-2124042 GCF_000471905.2 Amborella trichopoda
AACAACTTTTTTTTTTTTTTTTGAAACAATGGGGTCACTCTAGTCTACATTATGCCTAATTCAAATAAAGAATCTAATAAAATAATGTGTCAATATAGACAAATTAAGAATAATGGACTGGATTTTATACAAATTAAGAATAATGGTGGAATTTAAATTGTTAACATCATAAAACTTATGATTCTTAATTAATGTATCAAAACCTTGGACCATGGTTGATGGGTTCAGGGATCTATTTTCAAATGAAACTGGATTCGTTGGTTTTTTGAAAGTAGATTATACATATATGGATCCCAAGATTATACATTATCAAACCTTGGACCATAGATGATGGAAGCGGGGATCTATTTCACAATAGTACTGGAACCCCCTAATGGTTGGAACGTGATCCCTGTTATTGGGAGCGAGATTCCAAAATTTTGGGAGCAATATCCCTAGATTTTGGGAGCGAGGTTCCAAAAAAGAAAATTCGGGCTCCCCATGAGATCCCTAAGAAGAACCGTGGGATTGAGGTTTCGGAGCGGGAACGGGACCGTAAAGCAAGAATGGAAAGGACGGCATAGGGAAGGTGAAACCACTTAGTATCATTCTTAAAGAGAATGTAGAGATGGAGAATGATTTTTTTTTTTTAAGTTCAAAGCTCTTGCAGGATCCAGTCCATTACTCCTTGTTGCTTATAGTTAAGATGGGATGATTAAAAATGGAAATTATCACCTATCAATAATCAGCAAGCCCATAGATAGATTGCAAGAAATTATTAGGTAGATGACAGCATAAAATTGGATAAAGAAACACTAAAACTGGAAGCCTATTGAGTCATGCATGATTTATGAATCCTTTGCAAACACTTTAGAGTTTTAAACTCCCGTAAATAACTAAAATAGAGCAGAATGGCAGACCAGGATTCGCGTAGCCGACCCCAAATAGTTGGGAAAAGGCTCTAATGTGTGATGATAAGGAATTAAAGAAGCTAAGATCAGGGAATATTTCTCAATGATGATAAATGGTAAGGCTTGTTTACATTCTCCAAAAAAAAAAAGTCAGGGAATATTTTGGTTTTTGAGAATGTGATCACTATGGGCCAATTTGGATGTAATTACTATCACAGGTAATTCACTGTTTCCATAAAATTAATCATGATAATGAATTATCTGTTGTTTGGTAGTTTTTGATCATAAAGATATATGAAATAAATTCATATGCAATCTTACATATAAAATATAAATTTATCTTTTTGAAAAGTTGTTTTCATTTTATTCAAAGTGGTTTGCTGAAATCACATGTTCTTAGATAGAAATAGCTAAAAACATTTGGAAATCAAAGAAAAAGTTAAATAATTAAGTAATATTATACATAACACAAGATACTTACCGAAGAGCTAGCAAACTAATATTATACAAAGTATATTGATTTTAGATAAGACAGCCTTTTCCAGGTAAATTAATTGTCATCCAAAGAGGCCCTATAAAAATGTACTTAACCGATGCCCCCCCACCCCACCCCACCCCACCCCCTCCAAACAGAAAAAAAAGGTCACTGTAAAGATGCAAATGACACAAACCAAAATTGGGAAGTACCTATGATGCCATAAATCTCATCTCCTCAAAAGCATCCTATTTATGTGGACATTTACACCGAAGTTAGCAATCCCATCAGTCCCACAAACTTTAGCTTCAGAAATATGAACAAAATTAATAATATGAAAGACAAGTAAAAGGTCCTCAATTCATAGAAAATGCAAATGACTCAAGACAGGCCAATAATCTGTATCTTGCCATAGCCATAAACCCAAACATATTCAATGTAGTCATAGGAATTTACATGCGGAAATGAATAAGAAAAGCAAAATGTCACCTGAAAGTCATTGAATGCTTCACTGATCTTTGAGCCCATGTCGCCATTTGTTGGCGAGGCCAATTGTTGGGAGAAGATATCTGTCTTGTCAGAAGAATGACCTTCTAACCCTTCGCTCAACCTCGATGCAAATTGCTCCAAAGGCCTCAAGCAAACAGCTATAACCCTCTTGTATGTATCACCAGTCTCTTCAAAGAAAGCCGCTCGGCGCCAAGAATCGACATTACTCTCAGAAACCATGCACAGATCAAGATAGGCTAAATAGTGGCCGAAAGATCTCGGAATACTTTGCTCCAATGCAGCAATAAGGGTTTCACTAGGGTTTGTTTCTGCTGCAGCTGAACCTTGAGAAGGAGCAAAAACACATCTCCTTGTGTGCAAAACCTAAAGATAACAGCAAAAGAAAAAAAAAATGCATTGATGAGGATAAAAGACCACCATTCAATTAAGGGATACCATAATCCAAAAACCACTATTTAAATAAGGGAAAGTACACCATAATCCAAAGGAGTTGTGCATACAGTACTCCAAAGAGTACTAGTCGTCTATCTCTAATGAAAAACGATGGAGATTAACTGTATGTGGGGGATTGTCCTAGTGGGATCCACTAAGTTAATCTCATCATCTAGGAATGAACGAGAGATTATGATTTGAGGAGTGGAGCACATATAATAAATAACAATCCCTAAAATTACTACACGTAAGTGGTGCAGAATCAGGTTAGGATCGAAGTAATACACATGTGAGAGATCAAAATAACAAGGAGATAATGAAGGAACGAACCTGAAGCAAATGAACACTCAATTCCCAACAGAAGTAGATAACACATGTTCCAAGGTACAATCCAAATTGCTGAGCCATGAATTTTCCCATTGCGCCATTGCTCCTTATGCTAAGTGGCAAACATACCACGAAAAGAATTGTGCACAGCTCTGCTATAGAGGATAGTTTTATCGCTTGCAAAAGAGACTGTGACAGCCCCATCTTGAAACTGAAATAGAGAGGACGCTGCAAAATAGGCCAATTAAACCATCAGAAATTCCTCGATAAAACAGAAACCTAAGCACATTCTAAGGAATTTTATAATTTTTATCTATGACTAATACCTAATGAGATTACAATGAAGTTCTGAAACTTGCAACTGCTATTCTCAGCTTCAAGCATCATTAAAGCCAAATTAATTTCTGACCAACTATGTGCACGTATCGTTCAGATATGTAGAAAGAAGAGAAGGAAATCTTTAGACAAGGTCATGAGTATTTTATATAAAAAGAAAAAGCAAAAAGAAAGGAATTCAATAATTTCATCTATCACAAAAATAAAAATGACAATTATATTCCAGTTTGATTCTGGTTTCTTACACAATAACATAGATGTATATATATTTTAGGAAATTGAGAGACGAACAATTAAGCACTTTATCAATATCTATTTATTTCATTTCAAAATACCCATAAAAAAACACATGGTCTTGAGTCAGAATAATTGCAAAATGGCAAAAATTTTAGTACTTCATCTATGATGGGTATTTTGATAAATTTCCCTATATATTTTTTTTGAGAAAGGATAAATTTCCCTATATTTTATCATAGCATTATCCATGTCAAGATATTCATGGAATTCAAATATTATCCTTCAAATGAGAATCCAACGATACCTTCATATTTATACGAAGGCAACACACTCAGAGAGTGGCAACTCACGATACCTAATAACATGATACTAGAGTTTCCTATTTGCATGAAGTCCCCCATCTTAAAAGGACTCATCAAATTTATAAACTTTTTTATGCCAAACCAATGCTAAGCTTCATAGATGTAAAGGCAAAATTTGTAATCATTAATTCAAATCTTTTACACATCTAACTTTGATTTACTGCCATGAGAAAGAGAATATATCATGATCTACTATACTAGAAATACATATGGACATTATTAAGAAGAATATATATGTCGAGAGTTCTCTTGTGACAGGCTAGTTGGGGGTTAAGTTCTGGTCCTTTAAGAGAGTCTATATAAGGGTATTACATTGGTGATCTGTGCATGCCCTAGAGGGGTCACCATATGGGAAAGGTGGATTTCCCAATGTTGTTATATTCGCTTCGCTTCAAGTGAAGCCATTCAAAACGCTATTCAAACTTTAAAACAAAATTGCCACGTAATAACTCTCTGCGCAAAGAGAGAACACAAAGCCCCAAATCCGAGGGGCGTGTTACATGCTTCACTACCTACGTGGCACCATAACACCATCCCTCATCAGCAGGTACCACCTTGCTCATCTCTTTTAGTTTTATAAAATCCCACAACGATCCTTAACTTTTATTACAATAAAATTAGCCTCTTCATTATATGAAAGGGTGGTTATGCCCTCACATGATAAAATAATTGAATATCTTTTTTTCTCTATTTTTCAAAATTTTGATATTTTTTATTTTTATTTTTTAGTATTTTAATATGTATATATATAGAGGGTGCAGTTTCTATAAGGTTGCAACCTTAGACAATCCAATTAAGGCATACCTCCAAATTTTATCATAACATGTAATTTTGTTGTAAAAATTTTTTAGGATTGCCTTAAAAACTATTTTCATATCTAATTGGAAAATTTTAAACTCAAAAATGGTTAAAATCAAGTAGATCTATAAACATATGAAAATCTTGAAAATGGACAGTCTAGATAATGTGTTGCAAGATGCACTATTTTTGGGACTCAAACTTCTTTTTTTAATATTCATATATCTCGATGTCGAGATGATCAATTAGAGGGTTTTTTCAACATTAAAACAGCCTTTCCGATAGATTTTTGAGGTGCATCTGTGATTCTACATTTTAAGGTTGCAACCTTATATAAACTTTTCCCATATATATAAACCTATACTTTATTTATATTGAATTAACAAAAAAAAAAACTGAAGTCTTCTCCCAAATTGGCCGTAATATATTTTTATATATAAACCTATACTTTATTTATATTGAATTTAAAAAAAAAAAAGAAGAGGTCTTCTCCAAATTGGCCGAAGTACCGAGTTGCTTCATTTTTCTGATCAAACTAAAAAAGGCTCTGAAGCGAATCTGACAACATTGGGATTTCCCTTAGAGAGAATTAAGCTTCTAGTGAGATAAACAGAGTGTACATGTCTTGTATGTACAAAGATGCTTATTTCTTGTAGAGAAGCAGTTCTCAAAGAGATTTTGAGCAATATCCCCTATGTAACAAGAAAAGAAAATCGACTTCTCATTGCTCTCGCATCTCTATCTAGAGAAGGACGATTGACAAGGGATGCAGGTTGGGAGAATAATTTTAAGGGTTGCTCGATTGGTCATTCTCGAGGGTTAGTAAGATACTTTTTGTATTCCCAAAATCTATGAAGTAACTCTCATCAAAATAGTCAATCATGCCATGCCCGTGGACATAGCCTTTTGGGGGTGAACCACTTATATTCTGTGTTTTTTTTTGAGGATGTTAACCTTTAATTAAGGAAAGAAGGAGTAAACGCTATCCACAAAGCGAAATCTCAAAGTACAGAAACCACTTATATTGTGTGTTCTTGTGCTGTGTGTGCCTATATGATTTACTTTTCATGTTCTTTTATGATTTCTACTCATTGATTTCCTTTTAGCTAGTTAAGTGCATGATGTACATGATGCTTGTGGGATTCTAGCATCTAGAATCCTGGTTCCACATCTAAGTGGGTCTTCAAAACCTAACAAGTAGTGTCATAGGTTATGGTTTAGTATGGGGCTAGGTTTAGTGCAATATGCAAGTGTTTAGTTCGAGGTAGAGAAATATGAAGGTAAATTGCTTGTGAAAATTTCACAATGGTTTTGATTGGTAAAGACGGAAAAACCCAGAAAACTATATTATGAGGATGAAATGGCAAGCCGGTGCACTCTATGAGGGCTTGTGTGAAGAAGATTGATCGACAGATATCTCATTTGGTGACTTGATAGAATTCAAGCCAAGGTAGAGACTCGTTAAGATTTGTCTTGAATCCCAAGCAAGCTATGATTGGTTTGGTTTCCATATTGATGGTGATGTGAATCCTTAATTTTAGGGAAGCAATATCTTTCCATATGAAAATTTATTAAATGTAAGAAATTATAAGATTTGGTATATCTCTTGTTATAAGTTAGTTGAGGGTTAAGCCATGGTTCTTTGAGAGAGTCTATATCAATGTTGTCAGATTCGCTTCAGAGTCTTCTTCAGTTTGGCGAGAAAAATGAAGCAATTCGGTGCTTCAGCCGATTTGGGGAAAACTTCCAACTTTTTTTTTAGTTTAGTATAAATAAATTAGATATTTATATATAAAATATATACAAATAATGGAAATAATGGAAATTTTAAAAATAAAAAAATACTTTTCTATAGCTATTTCTTTGTTGGCCGAAGCAGATCCAACGCACACTCAAAGCAAACCTGAATCTAACCGAAGCAGCCCAAAGCGGCCCAAATCTGACTGAAGCGGCAGCACCAAGCTTCGCTTCTCTTTGGTTTATGCCTAAAATCCGAAGGCTTCGGACGAAGCGAAGCAAATTTGATAACATTGGTCTATATAGGACCTCTTTGTATGTGATCTGTGTGCCCTACAGGAGTCATCATATGGGAAAGGTGGACTTCCCTCTGTAGAGAGGTAAGGACCTCCTACATAGATAAGGGTCTAAAAGGAGCCTCTAGAGGGAGAAGTGAGCTTCTATGAGAGAAACAATGTGCATGTGCCTCATATGGAGAGAAAGGCTTGTTTCTCACAAAGAAGCAATTCTCGTGGAGATTTGGTTGATATCCCCTTTGTAAAGAGAGAGTTTCCCATTGCTCTTGCATCCCTACCTGATGTATTTGGTAATAGTTGCTAGAAGTGAACAAAAGGAAGATCAATAGGTGATGACAGTTGGTAATGGTTTCAAGGGTTGCTCGCTAGGTTATTCTCAAGGTTTGGTAAGGTATCCCTTCATAAAGAAAAAGTTGGTTTCTCGTTGCTCTCACATTTTCATCTGGTGTGTTTAATAATAGTTGCTAGAAGTAAATAGAAGGAAGATAGGGAAGTGATGTTCGTGAGGAAAGTGGTTTCAAGGATTGCTTGATGGGTTATTCTCAAGGTTTAGTAAGATACCTTTTGTATCTCAAAATCCATGAAGTTACTCGTGCCACAATAGTGGACTTCAATGTGCCATACCCATGGACGTAGCCCCTTTGGGTTTGAACAATGTATATTGTGTGTCCTTGTGGTGTGTGCGCCTCTATGTTTTATTTCTCATGCTCTTTTATGATTGACACTTGCCGATTTTTTCTAGCCAGTTAAGTGCACAATCCTAAGGGGATAGCATTATCGGGAATTCCAGTTTCCACATCCAATTGAGTCTTCAAAAACAATAGAGATCATTGTTGGAGAAAATCCTCTCAAATCACTCCCTAAACAAGGAACCTACATGTTGGCATCCATGAGGACATAACAGAATGAGATTACCAATTAGCCAATGACTAGAGGAACCAACTTAGAGAAATGACCTAAAAAACAGACCATCAGCATATAAGAAGGGGTCCCCATTGACCTGAAAAACAGGCTACCACCATATAAGAAGGGGCCTCTATGAGCTACACTGCAACACTGTTAGATATGGTATCTTCACTAAGCAACACTGTCCACCAATGATGAATCAGATCTTCCTCTTTCATTCACGGAACTATTTGCAAATGAGAACCGATTACAAAATGAAGCCATATTACACCATCTCACCATCTTTCTGTTCATATTTTCACACATAAAATAGTTGTTGCTTTTTCATTTCCTACACCTCATGGGGTGATAGAATGGAAAACCATTAAATGGAATTCTTCTATCAAGGAACAAATCATAAGTTCATAACCACCAGCCCATAGAGAGTAACAAATGACACCGACATCACCCATACGGCATCAAAGAGATCCAAAAAGAAGCTCCTAAACTTTGCTTCAAGTAGGCAGTACATAAGATGATCCCTTGTCGATTCAAGCACTTCATCCATGAACCATAAATTTGAGTATTAGAAGCCAGATGCCAAAGATGACCCCATGCCAAGATCTTACAGACGCTAGCTATTCAAACGGATACTAACATACATGTAGGAGTAGGAGCACACTAGACTAAAGAGCTTTCCTGGAAAGCAACACAAAATGACTTGACCAACAACTTACCCATGCTATCCCACTTCCAAAAGAACTCCATCAATTACTGCTTTCAAAACAAACGCATACCTAATCTACCCACACCCAAACCAAACCATTATCATCATCATAACCTTTTCCCAACTATTCAGGGTCAGCTATAGAATCCTAGTCCACCATTCTGCTCTATCAAGGACACAACCAAACTAAACCAATTACGAAAAATACAGGTAATCCCTTACAACCTCCAAATTAGATGCCAGACAAACCCAGCTTCATACGTATATCATAGCAAAACCTGACTCTTTTTTGGGTAGATACGTTTCAAACTTGAGACTTAGTGTTGAATACATCAACACCTGACTCTATAATTATTCCTAGCCCTAAAACTAATTCTTTGAATTGGGCATCGGACAGATTGATCCGCTAGCCAACACCTCACATGCAACATTTAATGGCCATCATTAAATTATACTAAAAAGCAAGGGCATAACAAAGAACCAACAAACTTGGCAATTATAGGTGAGACATGAGGGGCCAACAAAGCTCCAAGTTCCAACCAGCCTTGAGCTGGCTGCTTATTGATTAGGGGGGCTCAAAACCTCCAATGAAACTTAAGGGATCAACTTGAGAATCTAACCCATCGAAAACAAATTTTCCGACCAATTAAGCCAAATTAGAGCAAATAAATTTCAAACCAATTAAGTTAGAGCAGCAACAAAGTTTAGGATTTCGACAATTAGAATTGATTGCAAGATAAATGAACAAAATTGAAGATTTGGACAAGCAGAAGAAACATGTTTACAATACGAACACAAATCACGAAGTACTATAGGACAAGAAAACTACTACTTATAAATTTCTCTTCATATTCTATCTCATTGGAAAAGTCAACTGCTCGAGGAAACTCACAGTTTGCTTCCTTTCCTCTATACACCATAAAACATTAAATATTTCTCTCACGACTGTTTACAGCACAATTTGTGCATTTGCAGCCTATATTTATTTTTTTTTTGAGAATATTGCAGCCTAGATATTCATATCACCATTCGCTTAAAAATCCATTGAAATATATCCAGTCTCCAACTACTTTGAATTCTGTCTAATTCAAATAAAACAACAGACCAATGTGTACGTAAATCAGTTATGGGGTTAACAGCTACAATTAAGTAAGACTCACAACATATTTTCCGGGGTTGCAGGTGTAGAGGAGAATATCAATTCAATCATCAGAGAACATATGCACTCTGCAACTTTTTTTAGCTGGGTAAAAAAGAAAAAAAAAAAAGTTTGGAGAAAGAACAACATGGTAAACCAAGTACGCAACATTTTCTCTCTCAAAGACATAGTTAATTACGCAAAGTAACTCTCTCTCTCTCGTGTGTCTGGATAAACTCACCTGAATAACCGGAAAAGATAACACCCATCTCCTCATGTATATAAAATGAACACCATAAACAATACCGGCAATCGATCCTCGTAACCCTAAGTTCACCAAATTCGGAGCATCCGCAAATGCTGATCCTCCACAAACTGAAATCATAGCAACACAACCAGAGATCGCACAAATTAGGGCAACCAGTAGGCGATCAGCTGATCCCTGAGCTCTTCGCCTCAATTCTAGAGTAGAAGAAGGAGGATACCCTGTGATCAAAACCTGAATCAGTGTTTTTGCCATGTTTACAGATATTTCAGCAGCAGACGCGGCAGGAACATCAACAGGTGACGTGATTATTTTTAGGGCAAGGAAGAAGAGGAAGAGAGAGAGTTCAAAGGTTATGTAAGAAAGGAGACCATAGAGAGAAGGGGATGGATGGCATGATGTGAATGGGAAGAGAACCAGGGTTTTGCAGATGGTCCAGATGATCGTGGAGAATGTGAGCTGCCATAGCAGGAGGCTTAGCCATCGCTTCTTCACTATTTCTGGCTCCATAGTGAAGAAATAGAGAATGGTGCTTGTAAGAAGAATGAGCGAACGATATTTACGTTTACGAAGAGAGAGAGACAGAGAGAGAGAGAGAGAAGAGACAGGAAGCTGAGTTTAAAAGAGAGAGTGGGGATGAAGAGAGAGTGAAGCTGAGTTTAAGGAGGAAAGAAGGGAATGACAGGAGTCTAGACTTCAGAGAGAGAGAGATATAGACAGGATGCTGGACTTCAAAGGAGAGTGAGCAAAGGTTTTAGAGCGAGAGTAGGGCGAGTTGCAGGGTTTAGAGAGAGAGATGAGCGAGTTGGAGGGTTTAGAGAGAGAGATGGGCGAGTTGCAGGGTTTAGAGAGAGGAATGAGCAGGGTCTAGAGAGAGCGAGGAATGGGGTTTAAGACAGAGAGGGGAACTGGGTTTAAGAAGAGAGAGAAGCGGGAACGAGGGTTCCTTTGCACAGGGGTCTACCGAGCTCTGACTTCTAACACCTGACAACAATACACTGTTACTTGCGTCATATTTAAGTATGAAAAGCCAAATAAAACAACGTACAGAGGAGCTTTCCCGTCGATCCTCATCAACCTACGGTGGAGATTAGCTATAGCTCCACCCCTCTATTCATCGACAAATGTATACCGTCCGTTGACCATAATCTATGGTTCATAAAGAGTCAGCATAAACAGCCGGTGTACTCTATGCCTACCGCATATTTTAGAACAAAAATTACAAAAAAATCCCAACAACCTACTTTCAATGCAACATACCCCAACCTAATTTTATCTCAAACTTTTTTTTCAAAATAAACTTTTTATGAAAATACCCCCCAAATTTCAATGCAACATACCCCAACCTAATTTTATCTCAAACTTTTTTTTCAAAATAAACTTTTTATGAAAATACCCCCCAAAAGAAAAAATTCACTTTTTTAGATGAAAATATCTTTCCTATATATATAAAAATCACCAAATTTGACGATAACTTTAGAACTAGTAGCTCAAGATCATTTTGGCTAAATTTGATGTTGACTTTTAGACCTAGTAGCACATTGCTTGAGTGCACCATTACATTGCGGGAGAGCACAAGTGCCAGACTGCCCTAAGACGACTACCGGACCGCTTTTTACATAATGCCGAAGTCCTGGAATTCGGTAATATCGAGTGTCAAACCGCCTTTTACAACTAACGGTACATTACAACTGCTGAACCGCCCTTTGCAACTATCGAACCGCATTTTATACAGTGCCAAAGCCTCGTTATCAGACAGCATTTTACGTAGTGCCGGAGCCCTACTACCGGACCGCACTTTAAACGGAGCCCTACTGTCGAACACACTTACGCCCCTATTTTGGTGGGATCAAAGAGAGAGGCATGGGTAAGGTCAGAAATTTGGTAGGATAGAGGAGAGAGAGGCATGGGTAAGGTAAAAGTAAAGGAAGGTAGTTTAGGCATTATTTTTATTTTTTATTTGGTTGGGGTATTTGCATAGATATTGTATTTTGGGAAAAAAATGATAGGTTAGGGTAAGTTGCATAGAAAGTATGTTTTAGGGGTTTTTTGTAATTTTTCCTATTTTATATAAAAAAAGTATAGAGTGAGACTATTTGTCTTTGATACAAGATGGTCATAATTAATCTTGACTATTGGATGTGAAATTTGGTGGCTACATTTATTGTATTGACAAACTCAAAGTTCAAACTAACTTTTCTCTTTGTGACACATCCAAAGCTATAAGATTTTACATCGGATAGTTAGTAATTGTGACTTCCTTGTTTAAAAGGTAAATGGTCTGATTGTATACAATCTCTTATATTGTTTGGAATGTTAACTAGGGTCTTATGAAAGAATCACCTAGCTACCTTTATCAACTATAACAGTCCAAATGAAGGGAGATCACGACAAATCAAACTGCCCAATGGGCCGAATTTGAATAACAGGTAAACTAGCTAGAGGCAGTTAAAAAAGTGGTAAAAAGTAAAAATAAAAAAATTCCTAAAACAATGAAAAACATATTTAAATAAAGCACATCCAAATGAAGTTGAAAAGTAGTGAAAAAAAAATACGAAATTAATCTATGCTTAGGGGTATTTTGATATTTTTCAAAAAAGATGAAAAAAATATAAAAATAAGTATTTAAGGCAAAAACATTTTACAATCTTTACCAAAATGATAAAAATACATTCAAAACACTGTACAAACAAATCCCATATTTTTTGGGGTTTTGTATATATTTTTTATTTATTTTTCTAAATACCCTGCCATACCACCTAAACCAGCCAAATCCGGATCCATTAATGTGGTTTCGATTTGACTGGTGGTTTCGAGTTGGACCGGTCGACTCTGCGAACCTTGTATAAGTAAGGCGCACTTTTAAATTTTGCTATAAGATGCAGTTCACCTTACGATGGCTTTAAAATATATGTTTAACCCTATATGTGAAATTAAACATTTTGAAAACTGTTCCAATTTGAACTGATCTCTGAAGCCTAAAAAATATTGAAACTAGACGAGACGGCTTAGATAACTTGTTACAATATGTATTATTTTTATGACTTAATATTCTTTTTTTTTTTCTTTATATCTATATATATGTCGAGGTCGAAATGATCAATTTGAAGGTTTTCTAACTTTAGTTCACTCTTTTCTACTATATTTTTTAGGTGCACCTTACTTCAATAAAGTTGCAACCTTATATAAATTTTTTCCTACAATTATAGGGAAGTGATGGAAATTCAAGAGGCAAAAGAATACCATAATTAAACCATGATAAATATATGATATCCAAAATAAATATATGATTTTATTTTACATCTTACACCTTAAAAAGCATAATACTGCATGTTATATGACAAGCAATTCCACATCAATAAGAGCAAGGGAAGTTACACAAAGATTTTTTTTTTTGTCACAATCACATTTAGCCATTAACCATAAAAATAGGGGATACATAATTGAGAGGTTGAACTTGTACCACTGACTAATGCAAAAAAAATTCCCCACATTTTATAAGCTATTGGATGTAAAATTAGGTGGTTGACACTATACTATCGTCTACTAAAAAAAATAGAACCTTAGTTTTAATTTGGTGAACAATGGCACACCAAGAGTCCAATTTTACATGGGACAGCTAGCGACAAAAAATAAATGGGTGTGGTTTGTATAAGGCTGAGGCTATAAACAATTTAGTTAAATTGCATAAATAGTGTCGAAAGATATTGTTTCAATGCTGGAAATCTTTACGATGTCCATGATATTTATTTTCATCTCTAATTTAAAAATTTAAAGCTTAAAAAATAGTGTAGATCGAGCAAATCTATAAACACTTGAAAATCTTGAAAATTGATGGTCCGAAAATGTATTACAAAATGCACTGTTTCTAAGACTTGAAATCCGGTTTTTCTCATATCCATGCATATTGAGGAGGAGATGATAAATTTGAGGATTTTTGGACATTGAAACAACCTCTCCCAATTAAAATTTTAAGGTGCGCATTAAATTAATTGTTTAGGGCCTCGCCCTTATATAAACTTCTTCCAATATAATATCATCATTAAATATTATGTCACCTTTAGAATTTTGTTTGAATACAGAGAGGTGCTATAGTACCTAACCCTTCAGCAATATATTATAGACAATCCGATTTTAATGGGTTGTAATCAAATCGTGTAGCTATGGCAATTTTTAGATTGGCAGCTACTATTGTTTCGAAAACAAAGGATTGCCTTCAAAGAGGCTATTTACCTTTTATACGATGATCATTATTGTCTCTTAAATTTAAAATAAGTGGTTGTAAGAGTGTTATTAATTCGACATAAAGTTCCAAAAAAAAATGATTGGACTTCATAACTCAGTCCAAGCCATCTTTTTTTTTTATATTTAATAAGTAAGAATAGTTATGACCTCATTGTACAAATGATAAATAGTCTCCATATAGACAATTTTCGACAACAATATTAATTTTTTAACCATAACCTATTAGAAAAAAGTTGTATAGGGTTGACACCTTATATTATAAAATTAAGGTGCACCTCAATAATCCATTAGAAAAATGTTGTTTTGACATTAAAAAACCATCTAATTGATCATCTCGACATTGAGATGTATATATATTAAATTAAAAAAATATTCTAAGCATAAAAAATAGTACATCTTGCAACATATTATATGGATAGACCATTTTCAAGATGTTCATGCCCTTATAGGTCCGCTTGATTTGAACTACTTTCGTACTATACAATTTTATAATTAGAGATGAAGATTCTTGAGTCACCCTAAGAAATTTTGACACGAAAATTACATCTTATGACAATTTTGAGGTGTGTCTTACTTTAATTGTTTAAGGTTGTAACTTTATGCAAACCACACCATATATTGTATTTAAATGATATCATATACAGGAGGAATAATTACAATATAGAAAAAAAAAAATCAATAAATTAATCAATCAGCCACTAGGTCATTACGGTCCCGTCCTTGCTAGAAGGTCAGCTGTATTTATTTGTACTCCATCTTTTGATATCCTACATTTTATTTCATCAAGGTAGAGGAATCAATCTCCAAGGAACCCTAAACTATGTGAAACAAGGATGTTGGCCAGAGATTAATTGAGCAATTTAGTGATATAATAGGTGTGATTTATGATACGTATTATGTTCTAAGTAAGAAGGATGAAGTCATCTGAGACATCCCTTCAGGTGAGCTCTCAGTCAGTTTGCTGGTCATCTCCTCTACACTAACACACCAGGGACCTTCGATTACTCGGTGATAAAGGCTTGGAGTCTTCCGGTACCTTTTAAGGTCCAAAGTTTGTCATAAGATGCAATTTTGGCATCAAAAGATTTTAAGACAGATCAATAATCTATTTTCATACCTAATTATAAAAGCTGAAGCTTTAAAAATGATTCAAATAAAGCAGATCTATAAACACAAAAATCTTGAGAATGAACCAATAATGTATTGCAAGTGTACCATTTTTGGGATTTAATTTTTTTTTTTTTCATATTCATATATCTCGATGTTGAGAAGATAAATTTGATAGTTTTTAAACGCCAAAATAGCATTTTTTTGAAAGACTTTTGAGGTGTAGCTTAGTTCTTTAGTAAAAAAAAGTGCCAACCTTTTATAAACTTTTCCAAACATTGAAAGTTAAAACAAAGTAAATAGTAGATGCCAAAAAGAGGCATGGAGGGTGGTAACGCGGTATAACCAAGTAGCGTCCCCTAATTTATGGCGTAATATCTACACAATATATAATATATACATTACCAAATTGCCAATTCTCTAAAAGCGTGTTTGGGTGACAATTAATTGTCTGGACCATACCATCTTATCTAAAATTAATAAGTTTTGTCTAATATTATATTATATATAGTATTACTTGGTTATTTAATATCCATGGTGATTTTCAACTGTTATTGGTTAGGAAAAAGTTTATATGAGGTTGCAACTTTAAAATATAGAACTACAGATACACCTAAAAAAATCCATTGGAAAATGTTGTTTTAATGTTGAAAAACTCTCTAGTTGATTATCTCGACATTGAGATGTATGACTATGAAGAAAAAATGGATTTTGAGTGCAATAAATAGTGCACCTTACAACATATTATCTAAACCGTCTATTTTCAAGATTTTCATATGTTTATAGATCTACTTGATTTTAACTATTTTTTGAAGTTTAAAATTTTATAATTAGGTATGAAAATAGATTTTGAGATAATCCTAAGAATATTTTACATCAAAATTGTATGCTATGATTAAATTTGAAGGTACACCTTAATTGGATTGTTTAAGGTTACAACCTTATGGAAACCGTTATTCTGACTAAAAACATGTGATGTTTAGCGGATTACTATGAATAAAGTAAAAGGTTTTTTTTTTTAAAAAAAAGCCTCATATGAAAAACCACCTATAAATTAATCAAAAATAATTTTATGATGGACACTGCCAAACAAGAGATAATTAGTCATCACAAAAAATTTTGATCAAAATAATTGGTTATTAGTGATAGTATATCCAAACGGGCCCTAATTGGTCTTTTTAGACTCTCCACCTCTTGGTCAACAGGATCCAAAAGGCTTCAAATCGTTAAAAAAAGCGGACATGCATTTAGATGAACCCCAACCTTAATAGAAACACATCTTCCCTTTCAGCACTTGCAGAGTAAATTTCTTGTCTCTTCTTTATTTATTATTTACAGGTGAAGTTTGTACGAGGTGTCAACCTTGAATAATCAAAGTAAGACGCATCTTCAAATCATGCCAAAACATGTAGTTTCAAAGCTTCAAAAGTTTGCAATGATCTGAAAATTCTATTTTTATCTATATTTGAAAATTTTTAAATTTCAAAAATAGTACAGATATAGCAGATCTACAAATACACGACAATCTTAAAAATGGACTGGCCAGATAATATAATACAACATGCATTGTTTTCATGACTTGAAAGCCTTGTATTTTCACATTCATAATTCTGAGATAGAGGTCATTAATTTGGGATTTTCTTAGCATTGGATCAGATGGATTTTTTAGGTGCGCCTTACTTCTAAACATAAGGTTATACCTTATACAAAACTTTTTCCTCTAGATAAACACATGAGAACTAATATCCCGAATCCTTTATTTTGGCTCTAGTTGGCTCCATTTTTTGGGTTTTAGTAGTTTTGCTAAAAGTGGCTAAAGATTAAAACAAAAAAGAAGAGGAAAACACACTTTATCAACAAAAGACAATAATATTGTCTAAAGCACGTATATGGAATGGTGAGTGCATATTTCCAAGAGTGTTCCCCAACAGGCAAATATAAAGTTGGGACATCGCCATCAAGGAATCCAAACGGGCATAAACTTCTATACGGAAGATCCGAGCCTCAGCAATAAGAAGTCCTAGATATGGGTGGCAATGGGCTGGTTGGCCTGGCCTGGCCCTAAAAAACTTGTGGTTGGACCACAGAATGTGGCTCGAGAGCTTTGTCGAGCCTGGCCTAGACTGAGACCATGACAGGGGCAGCCCGATTTGGTCATCATTTTCTTTATTTTTTGTCTTTTTTTATTATTTATTTATTCTATATAGCGCCACTTGGCCCTAGTAGGACTAGGCATAAGCATGGGTCACGGCCTCTCTAGCCAGGTCCACACCGTGTTGGTCCTAGGTTAGCCCTGTTGTGGTCAAATGTGGCCCAAGGCTGGAAGTAGCCCGGGCCACTGCCAGCTCTAGATCCAGTTCATAGCTCTCCCCTTAACGAAGGATCCATGATCTTAAGTATAATTCTACTTGTGTTTAGGCATTGTCTACTTAACAAAATCTAATAAATGTGGAGATATATATCGCATGATGGTTTGTTTTCTTTGTTTCTCATTTCTAATTATGATTAGATACTTTGATCAAAACTTACTAAGAACAATACTACCACTATAATTACCAACAATTTGTTGAACGATACTACCACTATAATTATCAATAATTTGTTGAATGCATCATTGTTACACTTGTTTACTCTTTCTTAATCTTTTATGTCAAAATATTTCATCCTACCACGGGAGGATACTATCCATTTCCTCCCTCCGGCAAAATATATGCTATGGATACTTTTTGTATTTTTAAATTTGGGGATGCAATCTTTATAACCATAGAATAATCTTGGCAAAAAAATTCCCAAAACAAGCTCTCTATGCACTAGGAAAAACTTATGCCTTAACATTGGATAGAGAAAACTTATGCCTCAAGATTGAATAGAGTTTGATGGGCTAGATCTAAGTGTCACATAACTTAAAATTCAATTTTTTCTTTTAAAAATACTTATCTACTAATTATTATGTGTTTCTAAAAAAAAAAATAGATTGAAAAAATTCTCATGTTCTGAACAAGGGAGGAGATGAATGCTCCCACGAGAGCATAGTATGCATACTGAGAAGATGGTCACAATAGTTAGGGCTGTAAATAGATGTTGTGTCGACTCAATTGGGCCTAAGTTCAACTTGCACCCATCCCGGATCACTGTTGGGTCTAGATCAATTGGACCCTAACCCGATCTATTAGGCCAAGGTATAGAAAGAAAGAAAAATGGCTTGATAAGGCTGCAACCTTGTTGGGTCCAGGTCAATTGGACACTAACCTGATCTACTGGGCCAAGGGTATAAAAAGAAACGAAAATGGTTTGATAGGGCTGCAGCCCTATCAAAATAAGTAAAACCTCACCACATAACTCATCAAAAATTGCAATTCAAGTATTGAAAAACCTTTAAATCGATCATCTCAACTTGAACATTATAGCAGTGGAAGAAATATGGGATTTTAAATTCTCAAATTAGTGCATATTGCAACAAATCATCCAGACCATCCATTTCACCCTAAAAATAAATATTCATAAATCCACAAAGATTCGTACCATTTTATGAGTTTCAATTTTTTGTTGTCGATTGTAGAAATTAATTTTAGAGCCATCATGAAGATTTTCGATTTCAGATGTGCTTTCTGGATAAAGATTTGAGGTGAGGCTTTATTTTGTTTTCATAAAGCCTACGCCCTATAGAAACGCCATCTAAAAAGAAAACACTATATTTTTATAAAGGGTTATATTAGGGTGTTGACACTACGGAGTAATTTATAATTATATTAAACAATTTTGGACTCTTCTATACCATTGTTTTGTACATAAAGATTATCCCATGAGCACCTTAACATAACCTTTTTTATAAAATACTAATTGACGTACAATTATATATATTACATGTATATATATGGGGTCGGATCAGTTAACCTAGATCCAAACCTATCCCAAAACAGAACTGCCCATGTTGGACTCCATCTGACCTAACCCACAAGGTCCATTTCAAGGGTCTGGACCCTATCTCGGCTCGGGTTCATCATGGACCCGAGCCAATTGACATAAACAATGAGAAATGCCGAAACCAAATACAATTCAAATATGTTGTACGAGACAGAGAGAGCCCCATTATGAACCTGTTGCAAAAAGTAAGAAAATTAGAAAGAGATTGGAGCAGGTATGATAGAAAGAAATGGGAGCTCTCTCTCTCTCTCGAGAAGCCCCCAACAACCATAATCACCAATTATTTTTGCAATATCCCAGGGCTCCTCAGTACACCTATTATTTATAGGATTTTATACTTTTCAAGTTTTCATTCATTATTTATTATTAAATTTATATTGTTTATTCAAACAATTCAAAACATAGCGCACAAGGCATGTCGTTGATTGAAAAAAGAAAGCTTTTATTCTCTCTCTAACGCGTTGCGAGAGAGGGGTGCCAACAACTCAATTCCACCCTTTTGAAGCAAATGTACCTGAGACGAGCCATTTATTTTGCAGAGATCGCTTACTTTGAAGAGAGAGAGAGAGAGAGAGAGAGAGTTCGTATTTCTAGAGAGAGAGAGTTCGTCTTTCTAGAGAGAGAGAGCTTGGTGAGGAAAGGCAAAGGGATGCAATTCTCGATGGTGTTTAGAGAAAGAGACGGTGTTTGCTGTTGCTTGGAGTTCACAACACGATTAAACGAGGCTAAATAGCTGCTATGTACTTATAGGGTTTCGCGTTTTGATTAAGTACTGGGATCTGGTGATCAGATCCAGGGCTTAATCTTTTTGCTTCTCTCTTTACTTTTTAATGGATGCCACTTCTCGGCCCGCTGTTGTCATCGACAATGGAACAGGGTATTTTCCTCCACTCTCTCTCTAACCATTTTAAGCCGAATTTCCCACCATTTGTCTTCTCTATAGCAATTGCATGTCTCTCTCTAGACCAATGTTTCGCCCTATTTCTCCGATTTTTATTCTCTAAGCGCCATTGCAAATGTTATGATTGGTAGACAGTGTCTGCCCGTCTGTCCTGTATTGTTTGCTTCGCGATTCTGTTAATAAAAACGCATAAATTCATTTGTAACTGAATGATTTTCGTTCACTCATTCATTTCTGATGAACTCTTTCTGTCTGCAAATTTACGGTGATATTGATTTTTTTGGGTAACAAGGTATTACTCCACTTATTGTATCTGGATTTGTTCTATTACCTTGCTTAGATACTGGACAGTCTGTTTTAACCAACATATTGGAGAGCTAATGGTTACGTATCAATACCGTCTTTATTCTTTTTTTGGGTTGGTGTTCATGTAGATTGGGTAGTCTGTATAATGATTAGTTATGCATCAACATCGTCTTCTTCATTTGTTAAATGCTGAGTAACTTGGGCCATATTCAATCCAAATAATGCTGGAGTTAGTTAGTTACTTGTAAAATTTCATTATTTGTACGAATTCTAATCTCTCTCTATGCGTGTGTATGTAGAAAGAGAGAATATGTGTGTGTGCATGTGTGTCTGTAGAGAGAGAGAGAGAGAGAGATTTTATATATGAGCTAATATATATATATATATATTATCATCATCATCATCGTCGTCCTCGTCAAAGCCTACATGAATCCTGGTCTGCAATTCTGCTCTATTAAGGGCCATAACCTTAGTGAGGCCATACATCCTCATATCTTTTCTCACTACTTCCAAACTTATGTCCTTTTGGGTCTGCCCCTTGCCCCTTTTTTAGCCTTCCAATTGAACTAACTCACACCTCCTAACAGGTGCTGTATTGGGTTTGCACCACACATGGCCAACCCTCTTAAGTCTACTCTCTCTCATCTTATCACCTATTGGTGTCACACCAAAATTTTTACAAATGTATTCATTTTGAATTCTATCCCTTATTGTCTTGCCACTCATCCATCTCAACTTCCTCATCTCCGCTACACTCATTCTATGGGTATATTGTTTTTTGACCGTCCAATATTCTGCCTATAAAGCAAAGCTGGTCTCACAGCTGTCCTATGGAAGTTGCCCTTATATATATATAAAAGTGGTGTCATTGGATAGTCTCATGTGTAGATTGGTGAGTAAGAAAAGAGCAATGTCACCTATGTGCCCTTGCCAAATGCTACAAAAAAATGAAACATTTTTCTGCTCTTATTTTGAGTTTGCTTGCTGATGGTTGGGAGGAATAAATAATACATGAATGTTTAGTTGTTGATTAAATCAATTATACATGAGACTGCTGACTAAATATATATTTGCAAATAAATCATTACATTTGTTAGTCCTATGGCCTAGCTGTTGCATTTGACATTGTCTGGCATTCTATTACATGCTTTTGATTATTATGGGGTCCAAAACCCATAATTAAGATTAAAGAGTACCTAAGACTTATTTATGGCTGATGGGTTTTATGTTCTTCCTTCTTCGACTGTACCTTTCAGTATACAATTTAACACTTCTGATTATATAAAAGAATGATTTGAAGATATTTATAGAGACCAGATGCCCATCTGTCGACACTTCTTTCTTGATTTTATAGTTATACAGTCAAGACCTACTATTCTTTCTGCATGTTTTGATTGAACTGTTAACTAGTATTTCTTATACTTTAATGACCAACATAGTCCTCTGAACTCTCGAGGAATTTTGATGGAATATGATATCTGTATATTGCACCCTGTTATATTTTGAGTTTCTGAACCTTGAACACTGTTGCATCTGATTGAAAACATCTTCTGGGCTTTCTCTCTTGGCCTCAAATATATACATTCTTGTGAGCATTGACTAAGGGAACCATTGGCGTTTGACTTTGACCTATGCGAGGGTTTTACTTGTAGGTACACCAAGATGGGTTTTGCAGGCAATGTTGAGCCATGCTTTATTATCCCAACAGTGGTGGCAGTGAATGAATCTTTCCTGAATCAGTCAAGGGTGTCAAGTAAAGGAAGTTGGTTAGCACAGCACAGTGCAGGTGTCATGGCAGACCTGGATTTCTTTATTGGAGATGAGGCTCTATCCCGATCTCGCACAAGTAGCACTTACAATCTTAGCTACCCCATCCACCATGGGCAGGTAAGATTTATTTCTTCTTTCTTTCTGTCTTTCTTCTTTTCAAATTAACATGAATTTGAATCTTGTTGCTTCTTGTTCTGGACAGTTTAACAAATATGTCTATTTCTTTCTTGGGTAGGTTAGCTCTTAGGATTTGCTCTTTTGTCACAAAACTCATATTCATGACTTCGCATTCTCATAGGAGAATAGTTTTGATTATCCTTATTTTTTTATTGCAGGTGGAGAATTGGGATACTATGGAGAGATTTTGGCAGCAATGCATATTCAATTACTTGCGATGTGACCCGGAGGATCACTATTTCCTTTTAACAGAGAGCCCTCTAACTGCTCCTGAGAATCGTGAATACACAGGAGAAATTATGTTTGAAACCTTCAATGTCCCTGGGCTTTATATAGCAGTGCAACCTGTCCTTGCCCTTGCTGCTGGATACACTACTTCCAAGGTTGGTATTGATCAGTAGCCATCTTTGTCAGCCTCTAGTTACTGGCCCTTTCCTGAATAACCAGTCCACATGGGATATTTATGGGACTGGCAGATTTGTATCATGTTCTATTTCGGTAATAAGAAGCGCATGAGATCCTTATTTTCTCTGGTGTTAGCAGCTCATAACTCTTCCAGGATTTCATTGTTTTTTCATAAAATCCAGGGTGCTAGTGCTTCTTAGGCTTCTTTATGTATTCTCCAGATCCTGATGTGCTAGATAATGATGCAAAAAGCTGCAAATATTTCAAATTAGTATTGTTTTTTTTGATAACCTATTTCAAATTAGTATTGTTTTATGTGTGAATTTAAATTATTTACAGTTTTACTAATTGCTGGTCATGTTGTGCTTCACAACTTGATATCAAGTATCTGATGACTCCATAACAGTATTATGTTCTCCACACAGCTCAAATCTCCTTTGTACCGGTCTTTGCTGTGGTTCATGATTGTCTGTTCTATCCTGATTATGTGAATCTATATTTTTATGTTTAAATGATAGTGCTAGTTCTTATTCTCTAATTTTGTAATCAATAATACAGACTTTCATCTATCTCACTCCCCCTCCCCGGGTTTCCCCATGGTGTCTTATAAAGTTTATTTTCTTCAGTGTGAAATGACAGGAGTGGTGGTGGATGTTGGGGATGGGGCTACGCATGTAGTACCGGTGGCAGATGGTTATGTGATAGGGAGCAGCATCAAATCTATCCCAATTGCTGGGAAGGATGTTACTCTCTTCATTCAGCAACTCTTGCGGGTAAGACATTTAGGCTTATTAGGGGAAGATCGCAATCATTTATGACCAACTTGGTTTCTGGGATAGACCACTTAAAGTTTTCTGCATTTAACCCATAAGTCTATCACAATATTCAATATTTTCTGTTGCAATTTCCTGAAAAAGATAATTATTTTGTTTAACTGGATTACAAATGGCTTTTATATTAAAATATCAGTACGGTATTATTGCCAATATCAGCCTTGTGAGAATGGTAGTTGACTTGTGAAGTCATGGCTATGGATTTGGTTTGACAACATGCTCTCTCTGCAACCACCACCACCACCACCCACCCCCCCCCAAAAAAAAAGAAGAAAAGATAAGAGAGAGAGACCTTTGGGAGATCCTCCCAAAACCTTCCCCTCAGATTGCCTCTTTTGTAGTCAGATGCCAAAGTGATGATTCCTTTCTGTCATTTTGCATCTCTCTCTCTCTCTCTCTACACTAAGGATTTGAAATTCTTCCCTGGTTCCTTTTATCCACAATCTTGCCCTATTAAAAATTCTGTAAATGGTTCAAGACGTGTTATTTTCTTCTAATGTTGCATTCTGGAAATGGTGGTGCGTGTTGTTTTTATGTTGTTCTCATGAATTTTGAGGTAAAGCTGCAGGTTTTGTATCTCTTCAATAGAATTTCAGCTTTTCTTTGCCTCCCATAAATTGTATTGAAAGACAACTAACTGTGAATATTATATGAAACCATGAAACACATCATTGTCATAGAGATAAACTGTCACAAAATTTTTTTGACTGTCATTCCTTAAATATGGTGAGGCAGAATAGAAATCTTGAGGGTTTTTTCATCTTATGCATGCCAAAATGAATGTTTGCTGGAATGTTGTCTTTGAGCATTTATTTATTTTGAATGATCTGTTTTTGAGGAATAAAGGGGATTAACCATGACATATCTAATTTATTCAAGGTTTCAAGCAATGGCCCGCCTAGTGCCTAGGCACCCAAGAGGCCATAGGCCGCCTAGTTCTAGGCGGAAGTTCTTGGGTGCCCACCCGCGCAAATGCCCAGTCCTGGGTAGGTGCCCAAGAACCGCCATAAAAATGACAGAAAAAATAAAAACTCTTTTGGGGGGGCATTCTGGGTCATTTTGACCCATTCAAAAAGGAAACGGGGGATATTCTAATCCCCCAAATTAAAAGCACTTTTCATATTCCCTAGAAACACCCAAAATCAATTGATTTTGTGATTCTTTTTTAAATCAAGAAATTTTGAAAAGTTTGTAGAATCATCTGAAGCTTTACCATATCTTATTGAAATCATTTTTAGGTTCAACTGAGACTATTTTAAGACTTTTGGGGTGATTTTGAAATGTGAATTGATATGAAGAATTGAATATCACCTCTTTCTTTTCTTTTGTATTGGTCATTTGGTCTTATTGGATACTTGGGAGTCCATGAGTATGATTGCATGAAGTATGGACTAAATAGTGTGTTTAAGGACACTAACTCACTAATACATTATGGACTTGGTTTTGTTTTTCACTTTTTCAATTATTCAAAGAATCAAAATTTTCAGTGATTTGAATGTGTTTCAACATTCATGTGCATATATTTGTATAAAAAAGTTGATTAGAATACATATAGTAAAAAGATTTCCTCCTCCCTAGGGAGGAATTTATCCATTTCCTCCCTCGGGCAAAACACATGCTATGGATACTTTCTAGATCTCAATTTTGGGGATGTAATTTTTAGAACCCATAGAATAATTTCGGCAAAAAAACCCCGAAATAAACTCTATGTACTAGAAAAAACTTATGCCTCGAGATTGAGTTGAGACTGTCCAATTTTTTTAGGGCTAGATCTAAGTGTCACAAAACTTAAGATTCAAATTTTTTCTTTTAAAAATAATCATCTTATAGTTACTATGTTCCCCAAAATTTTAAACCAAAAAAATTCTCCTAAATAGGTGTTTTGAGCAAGGTAGGAGATGCGCAATATCCTCCCTAGGGAGCATAGTATATGCGCTCAAACATATAAATGCATACATATACATATTTGACACATGTATCTGCATGTATGTGCGTTTGGACAACATATATATGCATCTTTGTGTATATCTAAAACCTGAGGGCACCTGAGGTTCTAGGCGGCTGCCTAGGCACCTACCTCGGTGGTGGACATCCTAGACCCCCCAGCCGCCTTGGGGCTGCCCCACATTTTTTGTAACCATGAAACAAACAAAGCTGCATCTGAAAAATGCAGGTTGAGCTCTAAAATTTTCTGTAGACAATACGGAGAAGCATATAACCTATAATACAGATTGATTCTGATGCATGTCTGCTTTTGATAAATTGTATACTTGAGTCTACTGCATTAATTCTAGTTTGGTGGAAGGACCTTGGATTCTGTTTAGACTGTAGGTATTTAACTATTTTTGGTTTCTTTGTAATGCATAGTGTTTAAAACATCTAACTTTTGAAGCAAAAGCCCCACTGACGAATGGTGGAGCTGGAATAAGCATTTCACTATTTCAGTTGCAATACAGGGCATGGTTGATTTATTATAAGAATTCTTTATGCTTCGTGACCATCATAAGCTCTGTGAATAGCCCCCTGCAGTTAATTTCATTTTGAAATTATTTCATATAGGAAAGAGGAGAACATATTCCACCAGAAGATTCCTTGGAAGTTGCACGGAAGATTAAAGAGATGTACTGTTATACTTGTTCTGACATTGTCAAGGTACTTATTCCCTCAAATAATCCAGTTAATTATGGGAATGTTGATTTTCTGCTATGGTACTTGTTGGCTATCTATGTTATCTATGAGGCATCCATTTCGGACTATTTATTTATTGTCATTGGATTTTTTTTTTTTTGCATAAGCATATTCGAGGGAAGTGTTTTGATGGATTTGTCTCATTTATGTTAGGTTTGCCATATATATATATATATATGGGGTGCTGTTTGTATAGAGCCTAGGCACTAAACAATCAAATTAGAGCCTACCTTAAATAGTGTCAAGAAATGTGGTTTCAATAATGGAAATCTTTGTGATAGCCTTAAAATATGTTTTCATTTTTATTTATAAAGTTCAAAGCTTCAAAAATAGTGTAGATTGACAGATCTATGAAAACTTGAAAATATTGATAATTGACAGTCCAAAAAATGCGTTACAAAATACACTATTTCCGAAATTTGGAATCCATTTTTTTCTCATGTCCATGCATCTTGATGTCGAGATGATCAATTTGAGGATATTTGTGTATCAAAACAACCTCTTCTAGTGAAATTTTTGAGGTAGGCTCTAATTTGATATTTTAGAGCCTCGGCTCTATATGAACTTTTCCCATATATATCTATCTATCTATTTATATATATATATATTTGTCTTCTACAACAATTGGTTTAAATTAGCAAATAGTTTAATAAGATGTGATTAGATCAAAGAGGCCGTGTTCAATTTATAATTTACTTAATTTCAGCTTTACTTTTTTAATGATATGCGTCAAATATTTGAGTTCCAAGCTAATCTCCTCGTTGACCCTTCTTGACTCCATTTTGCCCATCTCTCTGATTCATCCTCCAACCGCTGACTGATTTTGATTACCAATTACCAATTACCAATTAGGACATGTCTTTATATGCTAAAAAAGTAGCATTTAGACCAAGCACAAAGGTCAGATTGGACAGCAATGCTTTTATATGTAATACTGTCATCAAGATCTGGATATGGTGACCCACTAGGTGATTTTTGTGTGTAGAGTTTGGTAGGTGTGTGTAACTTGCAGACAGTCCGTCTTATTCTGGTTTCTGGATGGGGGAAAACAGCATTATAAAGTTTTATCCCTGATAACTCTCGTTTTATGTACAAAGTTGACCGAATCACTTCAGATAAGCATACCACACGGCAGTATTATCTGACTTATGTGTGACTTAGACTGGGCCTTATATGGGTTGTTTGACCTTTTTGCTGGATTCTTTATTTATTGAACCTTGGTGGTCTTTTAGCACGATTAATTCGACCTTATGAAATATATAGTTGTTTGACCTATTTGGTAGTTCTTCATTAATTTAGCCTTATGGTTTATGATGCGTCACATATTTCTAAGTGGCTTTCTGTTTGCAAGAAGTGTCTATGTAATTTTAATTGTAGCTGATCCACAACCACATGCTTGTGTACACATGTATGATACCATCACAAATAATGTTCAAGATGTTGAGCTTTAACTTTGCTGGAAAGGAATGGAGTAGATATGTGAATTCTTGTTAAATACATGGAGTCACTAACTTAAAAATGGTACTATGTAGATAGCTAAACATTTAAGCATAAGCTTGATCTGTTTATTAGTTTTTGATTGATATTCTTCTCAATCTGCTGATAATTCTGGAATCTGGAGCCTCAGACAGAGAGAAATGTACACAAGCAATTTGTTCTGTTTACGAGTTGCACAATATTAGGTGGCCATCTAATGTTAGAATAGTCAGCAAAATATCTCAAACAGTCAAACTCATCTTACTTTGAGCTTCATGTATAGTTGAGGTCAATGTTCAAAAAATGGATTGCTGACCTTCATCCTGAATTGGCAGGCCGGATCGGTGGATCAGCTGAATCAGCCCTTTCTGGCCTTAAAGAAATTTCAAAAAGTATTAAAGATCGTTATAAATGATGTTTTTTGGATTTTCAATAAAAATGCAGGTAGTGCAATAGGAATTTTCATTGTCTTTGCAAAAATACGTGAATATTGATATGTCGTTACCTATTTGAATGTCCATCTACCATTGAATATTTTATGGTTTTCAAACTCTCAAATTCCCATTGAGAAGATAAGGGCAGCCACTAATCCTAGGACGTCTCTCTCTCTCTTGCACACACCCAAACACAAATTGAACATCTCTTTCTCATGCCACACATATTGAACATCTCTCCCTCTCTCTCTCTCTCTCACAAACATGCACACACAAAAACAAACACATTGGATCTCTCTTCTTTTTTTTTTGACAAACAAACATTGGATCTTTCTCTCTCACACACACACATGTTGGGCCTTTCTCTCTCTCACGCATCTTTATGATCATCATCATCATAGCCTTTTCTCTCTTATACCCATATACACACTAAATGCATTGGACATCTATTTCTCCCTCGCATAAACATTTTGGACTACTCTCTCTCTCATGCATCAACAAAAAAACAACTAAAAAGAAATTGTCTGATCTGGAAAGAAGAAAAAATACTGAGCAAACAACATTTGCCCACTCTTTCTTTTTAGGAACTTCTAATCATAGCTTAAAATTGTGACTAAAATTGGATGATTTTGGCATCAATTTTGATGGTATTTTAAAAAAAAGTCTTTCTTATTCTAGAGAGAGAAGAATTGTTTTCGTGGCCCAACATTTCAGTAATTGTTTCAACTACAGCAGTTTAAAAAGCCGTAATAAACCAAAAATTATTTCTCGTTAAACTTGTTACAAGAGCATGATTTTCTCTCTCAAGATTTTTTCTCTCTTTACCTCTCGGAAGTTTCTCATTGAACTTGTTACAAGAGCATGATTTTCTCTCTTTACATCTCGAAAAGTTGAACACCCTTTTGTTTTTCCTTTTGAATGTTTCGACACCCTTATAGTCCCACGTCGGGGACTTGTAAGGGTTAAGTGGGGGCATGGGCCTTATAAAAGGGCTCCATACTGACGTAAACTCTAGTGAAGATGGGGAAGATCCCATCGTGGAGGTAGGACACGTGTTCCTATAGGCCGAGGGGTGGCCACCCGCCTTCAAAAAAAAAATTGGATTCAAAGTTTAAGAAACTAGATAAGGACAAAGGAGGGTGGGCCCCACCACCACCTCTCTCTTCAATAAAAAAAATTTTCAATTTTTTTTAGAAAAAGGTGGCCGGTTCATAATAGAGCTGTCCAGTTCCAAACAGAACAATCTGGTTCGTTGAGAGAACCAGCGAACCGGCTGGTGTCCGAGAACCATACAGTTCTCTCTAGGACCAGTTGTTTCCTGATATTTACAGGGAACTGGCACAGCCTAGCTGCTTCCCTGGTCGGATCGGCCGATTCCCACTTGGAAAGCCGATTTTTAAAACCTTGGTTGAGGTGGTGTTCATCTATTATCTTGATACATGGGGTCATATATAGACTTTGATTTGCACTTGTAGAGTATTATGGGCATATTGTAAGGTGGTTGAATCCTCTTTATGTGATTCAGGAGTTTGGCAAGCATGACAGAGAACCATCAAAGTACATTAAGCATTGGACTGGAATCAAAGCAAAGACTGGAGCACCATACTCATGCGACATTGGCTATGAACGTTTTTTGGGTCCTGAGGTTTGGAAACATATTTTGCCTTCTTTTAAATTTTAGAATTTTTTAGCATACTCAGAATTTGCCTTTGTTCAAGATAAATTAATTTATGATTGAAATGATGAATAGACGGCTTTGAGTTGATATAGTGTAGAAAATTTTCTGTTTATATGTGATTGATAAGTTCAAGAGCATAGTTAATCTGCCTTTCCCTAAGGTTATATTTGGTTCGCGTGAAATATTTACATATGCAAATACTTTACCTGTGTAAATATTTGCATATGCATTCTTTTTACCATGTTTGGTAGCACATTTAAAAGGCATTGTGTAAACAGTTACATATGATTGGTACTTTGGTAGTATTTGGTTGGTGTGAAAATATTTACACAAAACGCCAAGAGATACTTGTTCCTGTTGGAAAAAGCAAGTAAATAGCAGGATTACCATCAGAAGCTAGACAAGATATGAATTGCCCAAGGCAGGCATTTGGCAGCAGCCAACTGCTAAATTACCATCAGAAGCTAACCGAGATATGAACTGCCCAAGGCAGGCATTTTTCAGCAGCGAAATGCCATGAGGCCATTGGCATATTGTTTTTTTCCTCCACATAAAGGCAGGGAAGACCTTGGGAGGGTATTGCAACCCCCATTTCTCCCTAATTTATTTTTTTCATGAATACCAAATGGAACCAACTTGGCCAAACTTAAATTTCAGCCATTATGAACTGATTTGCACTGAAAACAGTCAAAGTTGAGGCCTTCTACTAAAAAATTAGATTCATGATTGGGTTGAATTGCATTAGTTTCATCTTCCATTTTGAACTACGAACTACTCTGATGGTTTGATGAGCTTAGCAGTGTTTTTGTTCGTCTTTCAAACTATTTAACCAAGAGTTGCCTATCTCAAACCAAGTAAATTTCTGGCACATTCCAGAAGAGGTTAGCAATTAGGGCACTGGTTTTCTTGCCTAGGGATGGGGCTTTTAGGTAGAGAGAAAGAGAGACAAGGGACACACGAGAGAGAGGCCTCTGGTTTTCTCGCAGCAGAGGGATGGGGCTTTTAGAGAGAGAGAGAGACAAGGGCCACAGGAGAGAGAGAGGGCTGTGGTTCTCTTGTAGAGGGATGGGGCTTTTAGATAGAGAGAGAGACAGAGGGTCACAGGAGAGAGAGAGGGCTTTGGTTTTCTCATATAGGGATAGGCTTTTTGAGAGAGAGAGACGAGAGTCATGGGGGAGAGAGAGGGCTCTGGTTTGCCCTGCGATGGGGCTTTTTAGAGAGAGAGAGACGAGGTTCATGGGGGCTTTTGGATTTAAGTGGATTGATAAAAAATTTCGGGTCCACAGTATTTGACGGAAGCATGGGAGATATTACCATACCACACCTCATGAGGTGTGGTTTCATTTTACCTTGTGTTGGCCTTTTCATGGTAAAGTATTTTACCATGGTAAAATATTTGCATATGCATTTGGAACGAACCAAATGTGTGAAATGCAATTTACATATGTCAATATTCCTCGGGGAATATTTATGCGCGAACCAAACGTACCCTAAAGTTTGTTAAATGGTTGCATATGCACATATTAGCTGTTACTTGGAGTAGGTACTTAGAAGCGTAATGCTCTTCCAAATGTTGATATAGGTACATAGACATAAAACTAATAAATTCCATCTCTTCGATACTAACCAAGGTTTGAAAAAACGGATTGGTGACCCGGATCACCCATCCGAAAACCGGGTCGGATTGGTGGATCGACGGTTTGGATTGGAGGGTCGGCTGGATAGCCAAGATCAGGCTTTAAAAATTTCAAAAAATCACTAAATTTTTTTCTTAGCAGACTATTTTTTTACGTTTTCAAAAAATAGTGGTATTGCATTATATGTTTTTACTGTTTTACTGAAAATAAATAAAAATGAGAACTTGGCTCATGTCTGAGTGTTTGTTATCCACCTACTACATTTATTTTAAAGTCAAAATGAAATTTAAAATGCAACTAATTGCAATAAAATGGATCTCTCTAATTCAAAATTTATAGTGAAAAAAAAAGAAAGTGTATGATAGTTTTGGACCTTTTGATTTAATAGAGAGAAAGAAACGTATGACTCTCACAAATAAATAGCTCTAATGTATAATAATTATTATGGACAAAAATATAGAATTTGGAAACAAGAATTTGCAATCATGTTTTAATAAAATAAAAAAATTAGGTAAATGAATTAAAATTGGGGGCGAGTTTCTACACCTACTTTTTAGCAACTGGACCCACGATGCAGGTTCATCTGTCACTTCACTGGTTGATTTGGTTAATTGTCCCACTATTGAGCCTTCTAATTTAAGATTTTATTTTTTGGGGTAAGAGTTTAAGAATATATACTTACACAAAAACTATAAGTTTATAAGCATATGAAACTGACATAGTCTCCTGTTCTGTTTCTCTCTCTTTTTCTCTATTGTGTCCAAAATCCGAATTTCCTCCTCTATCTTTACATAAATCATCCTTAATTTCCAGAAGCTTGATTTGCAGGGAACTTGCCCAAGTCTAACATCTTTTTGCCTATTTGCATGAATTAGTTTGTGATAACCATGGTACTATGTACAGATAAGATGAAGGCTGAATGGATGAAAATCAAGTTTTTCATCTCAGTGATATCCATTCACAAAGACGAATCAACCAGTGATCATTCTATGAAATTGATTATGGAATGAACAATGAAAATCAAATAAAAAAATATCCATAGATTTTTTTGGATGCATATCAACAATGGATTCAGCTCAACAGAACCTTCTTGATATGAACTTCCAGAGCTTGTGAACAGATCATTCCATATTCTTTTTGAGTGCAATGTTAAAGCATATGGGGACAGTCTTGAGGTCCCTGGATTGGAAGGCAATCAGCATGAATACATGAGAGTCTTCAGTATTCGAGGTTGTAGCAAACTCTATAAAATGAGGTTCATGCGAGGGTGTTGGTTGATGGCCCCATGTAGGGTCTTAGCAAGGTTTTGCAATAAGTCTTGATAATGTTCTGGCGTATTCACGAGAGAGAGAAAACTAAGAGAGCATGACCCATAGTGATATCGATTGATAGGCACCTAAAATGAAGATAGCATGGCCCATGAGCACGGATGTCAGGCCTTAATCGAGAAATGGTTCAAATTTTTGTTAACAATAAACTCAAGGTCATCTTGATTGAAAATTTGCCTTTTCTTTAAGGTAGGATCTTTGCTTTATTAAGGTCCAATTACGGGACTTCTTTTACCAAATAATCAGTGATTGATATATTGAAAGTGAGCTGGCAAAGTGACTGCAGTTAGCAAAACATTGGGTCTAAATAATAGCCCCCTACTGATTATTGCTCCTTTTTTTAAAAAAAAAAGGAAATAATGTACTAGTGGCATTGTCCTCTTTTGGAGATAACATATATGGTAACATTCTTAACTTTAAATGCTCCTATGCATGTCTTCTACTTAATTTTTCTTTGAGTTGAGTGATACACTTCAGGTGACGTGTATGTCAACATTCTTCTTTAACTTCCTTCACATCAGATGTTCATTTACATGTAAATTATTAGGGTTTGCTTTTAGTTAGGTGATTACTCTCCTGTCCTACCGTTCTCACCCTTCCTTCCCTTTCCAGTTAATCAGTCCTCCCTTGCTCGGGACTTCTAAGGAAAGAGAGGGCTATCCCTTGCTTGTGGCACCCCTGTTTTGCAAGTAGGAGGTCAAGGATTTGACCCTTGTTGTTTGTCCCGTAAAATTTTTTTAGAATTGTCCTGGGCTTCATTGATTACAGTGTTGACACTTGCAACACTACAACCCATGTTTGAATCCCACTGCTGACCTGCCCCAAAAGAAAAAAAGGAGTGACAATTGAAATTTTTTACAAAGGTTGTTTAATTTGATAAAAAAGATAAGCCTGCTTTAAAGTGGTTTATATGTTATGTCTATAAAGTCGACACGTTGGAAATCATGCCGACACTTGCTTTTTAAAAACCTGATACACCTAAGGGAATTATGGACATTCCCTTTATACAAATGAGACACCGGTTATCTACGCAATCAGGAATAATTTGTTGGAATTCATCGAATTGCTTTCATAGAAGAGTGCCAACGTTGCAATTTTTAACCAATCGGGAGACAACCATAGAAGTGGCATTATCCTTTGGATGAAAGATGTGCTCAAGAAAATTCACTTTTGCAGGAGTATTTTAATCAGAAACAAGGAACTCTCTCCTAGTGAGATTGAGTATTGTAGCAGCTCTGATATTTTACATCTGCAGCCTCCCACCAAACATTGGTGAAACATGTTTTTAGATGCTAATTTGAGTGCTGTTGACTTGCCCTCATTGCACTTGGAGGGTGGGTCACCTTAGCATCTCCCCAATTGGGAGAATGCATGTCATAATATGAGTGATGTCAACACTGTTGGTATTTTCAACCATAGTAGAGATGGTAGAGAGGGCATGCCGTATATTACTTTCATTTAGCATGATAGTATTTCGAAGGCCATCCAAAAGGGCTTTGTTGAAGTCATCATCATCATCAGAACCTTTCCTAATTATTTGGGGTCAGCTACATGAATCTCGGTCCGCTACTCTGCTCTGTTAAGGCCATATCCTTAGTGAGGCCACAAGTCCCATATCTTTTCGCACTACTTCCCGCCATGTCCTTTTGGGTCTACCCCTTGCCCTTTTTGAGCCTTCCACTTGAATTAACTCGCACATCCTAACAGGTGTTGTACTGGATCTGCACTGCACGTGGCCAGCCGACCTAAGTCTACTTTCTCTCATCTTATCGCATATTGGAGCCACACTTAAGTTCTCCCGAATATATTCATTTCAAATTCTATCTCTTCTTTCTTACTACCCATCCATCTCAACATCCTCATCTCAGCTACACTCATCTTTTGTTGACTGTTCAAAATTTCGCCCCATAAATTAAAGTTGGTCTCACAGCTGTCCTATAGAACTTACCCTTCAGCTTCATTGGTATGTGGCTTTGTTGAGATCCTAAGAATATAATTACAATTAAGGGAGTTGTTTATCTTAAGAAAATAATTAGTCAAGTACTTAAAGACATCCTTTGCTGGATCACATTTACTATTGCATTTGGGCATTCATTGACACTTGGGGATAAAGTCAAAGTCTTATAGTTCCATCTGAGAAGGGATTTGTTTTGCAGCGATAGAAATAAAAAACCATGTCACCTTTTGCTAGTTATTCACATGGCAAGTTTAGTTGGATCATGTGCTCTTATTAGTAGGTCTTAGCCTACCTAGATTGTGCATAGTGAGTGGCTCTTGGTTTTAACATTTCCTATATCTAGCTCAATGCATAAATAGTACATTAAGTTACTTATTCTTTGACTTAGAATTGGGTTATAATTTTCGATCACTATGATATCTGTATGCAGGTATTTTTTAGCCCTGAGATCTATAGCAGTGATTTCATCACCCCTTTACCCTCTGTTATAGACAAGTGCATCCAATCATCTCCCATTGATACAAGGCGGGCTTTATACAAGGTTGTATATTGTCTCCTATGATTAGATCTCTCACTTTAACTTATTTCTCTGTAGTTTTTCTTTCAGTGTTTATGCTGCCAGGCAAATTTTTTATATCAATTGTGTTAATTGTGATTATGATTTATTTTCAGAACATAGTATTATCTGGAGGGTCTACGATGTTTAAAGACTTCCATAGAAGGTTGCAGCGAGATATAAAGAAGATTGTTGATGCTCGCGTTGCGGCATCTGATGCTCGACTTGGTGGAGACACAAAAGTGATAGCTTATCTTTTTTGACGTTCTTTTTTTATTTTTTTCAAAAAAAAATATAGTTTTTTTTTTCCCATATAAAAGTATACTTCAAAAAGTTTTTGCACCTTTTTGCGTAGTCTAGTCTACTGACTGTTATAATATGTTTGCAACTCAACAGTCTCAGCCAATTGAAGTCAACGTTGTTAGCCATCCCATCCAGCGATTTGCAGTTTGGTTTGGGGGTTCGGTGCTTGCATCAACACCAGAATTTTATGCGGTATTTTCCGTCCTAAGAATGTTTTGCAAGAAGGCGTCTATTTATAATCTTCATAGCAATTCCTTCATGCAAATCTGAATCTCATACTTTATGAGGGCACCTTTGTGTGACCCAAAAATATGGGTAGTGATACTATTCATCCCATCATTTTAAGATTCATCTATTTTACCCAAAACATGGGTGTAAATAATAAAAATATGGATGAGAACAGCAGCCAATATTTGTCTTGATAAGCATAATGTTAGTCATGAACCCCAAAATACAATGCATATTTATACTCTTCTTCTCCATGATAAGTACCTAGAGAATTGCTTGGGGCCTTGGCGGTAGTATTGCCGAGCCCCATGGTGAAGTCTCTGATTCCATTCTCACCATAGGGTAGGGGCCCAAGTCCCCTCTGATTTACCACTTTAACTCCATTTTCACCAAAGGGTAGGGGCCCAAATCCCCATTGACTTGCCACCTTACTTACCCAAAAAAAATGGTATAAAAAATGTCCTCCAAAGCATCTATTAACTTGCATGGCACTTTTGTCTCATATGTCTTATCTGATGATAGGCCAAGAAACTCATAGAGAACTCCCTTACTGAAAATGCCAGTCAAAATTTCTAGGAGGGGTCATCCTAAGTAGCCATTTAGTGCCATTTATGGACTTGTTTTTGACACTGAGGGAATCTATGTCACAACCAACGGTCTCAGGAAGTGATTCCCATTTAAGACTCTGGATGGAGGCCATTTTAGATTCATCTTAAATGAGAAGTAATAAAGAACAAGAAATCATCTCCTATACTTCATGTAACACTTCATCTAAGAGTACTCCTCCCGCACAGCGCTCGGTGTTAGTCCTTGGGCTCTGAATCTTGTCCAAAATCCATGTGGGAAATACTAAGTGCATCAACGAACGAGTATTACCATTTTGTTTCCAAAAGAACCTTTGGCAATATGCTCTCCACATTTCTTACCTACTTGTCTACCTCTCCTGTACCACCTCTCATTCTATACGTGGACCCTAACTCAAGATACTATCGTCCTGTCTCCTAGCATCACACCCAATCCCTATGTCTCTCTTAATCATAGTTGCAAATTTGTTGCGAAGTGTCCTGCAAATGCAAAGGTATTATGATCACACACACACACACACCCTTCATTATATTGTACCATAAGGCCTTTGGTTGGTTTTAAGGGAGATTTACCATGAAGGCCACTTTGATTGTAGAACCACTTTAAAGTTTACAGAACCTGCTCCGCTCCCAAGTTTCGTGAAAAGTTTGCCTTCTATGTTTATTCGGACCCAACCTTGTCTCTCATGCTAGCAAGTTGCAAAAGTTCTCTTTCTCCTGACCTCTCTCTCCCCCCCCCCACATATGCACCCACCGGACATACACACAAATTGTTTCAAGTGCTGGAATGATATATAGGTTCACCATTTAGTTGTGCATTTACCGTAGACATGCTGGATTCACCCAATCTCCTATTGAGTGATTCAAACGTCTCCTCGAACAAGGGTTTGCCAAGTTCTGAGCTAACATGGGTTTTTTCCTTGCAGGCTTGCCATACAAAAGCAGAGTACGAGGAGTATGGTGCGAGTGTTTGCCGAACAAATCCCGTATTCAAAGGCATGTACTAACGTAGAAACAGGTCAAAAGTGTAGGTCAAGTTCTTCATCAATCTAGCGGGAGAAAATCCAGTTGTAAAATGAAGATACACCAATTCCTTTACATTTCAAGGTTCCAACCTTGGAGTGTTTCAGGGGCCCTTGCTGGTGGTTATAGCAGGTAGCATGAGCTCCATTACTGGAAAACCGGACCCTGAGAGCTGTACAATAGATGTGATAGTTAGGTGAGCTATGAATTTTGGTACTCCCATTACATTCCTATTCTTTTTTAGAAATAAATCTCATCAGATTTCCAGCCATCATAAAAGTAGATGTTGTATGTTTTGTGATACCTGTATGTAGAAGAGCAGTCTTTGACTGGCTTGTACAGCCTAGGCTGGATGTCATTTTAACTTTCAGCTTAGTTGGGTATGGCGTTTCTGCAATATTTGATCCATATATATTGGCAGTGGAAATATTGTTTGGGGTCAGAGGAAATCAATCCCCAGTTGGGTACCTTTCATTGTCACATAAATTTCTATTGCACTCAATAGTGTCACAATATAAAGAGCCATTTTTCTATTGGTTTATCCATTTCTTTATTTCTTGTTATAAATTTGATGTGGTTGTATAGCTCCAACTTTCTCATTTTTATACCATTTGTTTTTCGTTTGATTTGTTGGATTAATGGTTTGATTTGTTTGATCGTTGGTTTGATTTGTTTCGGCTCCTATTTCTAAACTTGTTTTGATTACTCAGCTCTAAATGATTCGTATTTAAGCATTTATTGTTCTTTTGGTTTGGATTTTATGTGAACAATTCCCTTCGGGACACACCATTTCTGGTAAATGTCGAAAGTGACAACACACTGGTGAAGAATATCTTAAACTGGTACATATTTGGCCTGTTAATCGAATGCTAGTTTGAAGTTGCATTATTATTTTTGAAAAGTCTTTTTATGGGTAGAGAAAGAAACTTGTAGATAAAGCATTTTTCAGCCAAGATGTAGAAACCCTATCAGAATATGGAGTTTACAAACAGGGAACTACATGCGGACATGTCACCTCACCGGAATGGTTGAGATGAATGTTCCTCCTCGAATGCAGACAGTGAACAGAGGAATGGTTCGGATCAACCATTCATTGTCAACAGCGGATGATTGATGTAACATGTAGTTTACTGTGTGAATTACATCACAACGCGGAACATTTTGACCTTTGGGCAATTTAATTATGTTTATAACGTTTTGTATATATATATATATATATTGGAAAAGCTGAGATTAGCTTACTAGCTCATATGAATATATGAGTTCAACAGGTCAGATTGAATCTGAGTCGATCTGATGATTATGGATGTTCGGTAATATTTGAATTTTATTTTATTTTTTTACAAATCCAAATCGTTTAAAATTTTAAGAGTGTGTTTATAAACAATAGTTGAATTTTCGAAAAATATCAAAAAAATATTTTACATGAAATAAATTCACCAAATACCTCCAAAACATTTTGGGGGTATTTTGGTCATTTTATTTTTTACAAATAATTTGTTTTATATTTTTATTAGGTATGCCTTGATGAGAAGAACACACGTTTAAAATTTGAAGTGATTTAGATTTGTAAAAAAAAATTTAAAATTCAAATGCGAAATGAGGTTGTGACCGTCTTATCAGTTCAGATTCAATTTGGGTTGTTGGGTATATATTTTCATATGAACTAGTGGGCTAATCTC
>NW_006499848.1:2133963-2173314 GCF_000471905.2 Amborella trichopoda
TAACAATTCTTTTTCTACTAATTTATTCTAGAAACCTAAATAATTAAAGAAAATTTGCTACGCATTCTAATAATTTCTACATTAATAACCAAATCTTTTATTTTATTTATTAATTTTTGTATTATAAATCATGTAGTGTAGTATTTTTCTTACAATTGTCAATAATACATTTTAAATTAGATGATATTATAAAATATTTGGGATTTGTTATTATTTATATAATAAAATAATTATAAAATATTGTTGGTATATAATATTATAGTTAGTTAGGTTGTAATAATTTGGGTTTTTTAGCGAATTAGGGTTTTCCGCCAATTCGAGATTTTAGGGGCCAAATTTTCATCGATTTAGTCAACTATTTATTGTAGTCCATATATGATTATATAATTAATCCATGATAATTCTATGATTTCTTTTGTGTGATGTAAATTTAATGGTCAACATAAGTCCATACAGGGAAAGAACATCTCAATATTCATAAATTGATGAAAACAATGAAAGGTAATAATGTAGTACCCCTATTTCTTATTGGATTCCTAAAAAACAACATTTATAATGAATTTTCATAATTTTTTTGAATTTTTTTAAGGCTTAATCCGAGCGATTCAACCTGATTCCCGATCCGGATCGCCATTCGCCGATCTGGATCGGTCTTTGGGATGCCTGATCAGGGTCACCGATCCGTTTTTTAAACCACTGGTTTGGCGTGAACTGCTGGAAATTGTGGTCTACCTCTATTCTAGAATCTAGACCACCCTAGGCTTCTCAGCCCCTTGGTGTTTCTTGTCCAAATCCCTTGGATTGAGAAATCAATTAAGGGAAATATCCTACTTCAAAAACCAGACAGGCTAGGCGAACCAGCCTTCTAGAAATCCAATTGGGATCTCGGGTTGGCAAATCAAACCGATTCTCAGATGTGAGAATCGGTCCCAAACGAAAACAAAAATAAACAAATAAATAACAAATTTAATTTTTGAAATAAATAACTGAAAAGCAATAATAAAATAAAATGGGGAGACCAGGCAATTGGGTGGTCTAGATCACTCGGTTCTTTGACAGACTCGCTTGAACCAAGCAAGTCTATGGGAATTGGACCAATTCATGTTTCTAACTAGGAACAGGGTCGGTCGCCATCGATTCCTAGTTCAGATCGGCGATTCTCAATCCGGATCGGCAATTTTGAAACACTGATCAATACCAAGAAGACTCATGGCATCAAGGAGAACAAAAGCCCCAAGGTTCCTTCTTGATCAAAGTTCACATGTGTTTACATGCTGATCCTATGTGCCCCAACTCGGATTTTGAATCCATAATTCAACCTTCCTTGATTCAAAACTATAGACAATCTTTAGAAACCCTTATACGGTTCAAATCTGGTTTCGTGGGTCTAGATCTACGTTTCCTCAATGCGAAGAATTTCACAGCTTCTCAAGTCTCCAAACTAATGTTTGAAGACTTCATGCTTTGGATTCAAGACTCAACAGAATCGATTTGACTAGGCTAATCCTGATCACTTTTAACGAAAAAAAAAAGAGCTAACAATGAATGGATTCGATGACTCTAAATCTGTTAAGGTTCGCATGATTTTTAAAGATGTTACTTAACTAAAATTGATATTATTGTTCATTAAATTATAGGGGATATTGTATATTATCTTGTACTAATACATGTTGCAGGGTGCCAAGGTCTAAATCATGGTATGTATTTCAATGAATGCAATATTGAGATTTATTTTTTGCATATTTGAAACAGGCGGAAAAAAATTTAGAAAAGCTAGAAAAGTGAGACATGTCCAGTAAAAAATGAACAATTCTAAAAGAGTTAGGAGTACATCACTTTCTTCCTGATCTTTTACTTGCAGATTGAATTATTTCTTTTGTATCCTAAGGAAGTTTCTCTTAAAAAGGCTGTTATGACAATAAAATGTCTTAGCATTGTGAAATAGTTGTTGAATTTCAAGTTCTATTTTTGTTTGGTTCTACAAGATAGGCTAAACTAACATGTCATCAGGTTACTTGCCATAATGACGGCCACTGTTCTAATGCGCAACAGCATTGTTTCTGCAAATTTTCATAACTAATTGCCCTTTATTTAGTTAAAACCCATAATACATGTCAAGCAATATAAAGACACTTGAAAAATACACCAGAAGAAAAAACGAGATGCATGTAGTGGGAAGTGGTTCATGGTATTTTTCATAGGGTGGTTTTAATGCAGCCTCAGGCCCCTATGCCGTCCTATAAAAACTGATGGCAGAGATGCGCTTATACCAAGTCAGTGTTTGTGCATCTTGCACCTTCTGATAGCAGAGGGCAAAAACGGCTGCCAGTGCATGCGGCCACTACCACAGCTACATATAAGCATTTTCCTTTTAAAGTCCTATAACCCAGGTGATCAAGCAAGTTAAAATTATTGGGCATGTCCAAAAAAAAAAAAGGAAAAACTATTACGTCAATAATCCAATATATGATTCAACACATGTGAATAGGGTGGAGTTCTACGCCAAATAACATCCGCAACATCTACATAGAGTGTGATGAAGTTTTTCATTATGAATGATCTTGTCTAAATCGGCATTTTTGAAACACGAAACAGTAGATGAAGCATTAAAGATAACTGTACTCTGGTGAAATAGGGTATCTTACTTGCTCATGACCTCTGATTCTTAGATGTCCCCGTAGTAGTTCACGTTTGTAGTGGCAATCACCGCTCAGATGACCTGCACGAATCTGATACCAAAATATAAGCCATCATAAAAAGATGAAATTACAAGATTTTCAAGATGAAACCAACCACCAAAGGAGAAAAGTAATGCACATTATTTGAAGTAAACTAAAACAAATTATACAAAACAATATCAGGAAAGGTGAAGTTGAAATCAACCAAGCTAATGGAAAGTTCAACACTCAGTATACAGTTTAAGTTTATTACGTTACCTCACTGCAGGCATGATGTGCGCAATTTGCCCAGTCCAAGTTTGCAGCCCGACAGTCATCATATGCATGTATTAGTTCATGGATAACAACTTGGTCTACTTCATCTTGCATGTTCATATGATTACTACAAACCAAAATCTGGTACAAAAGTAAGGAACTCATAAATCAGTGTCATCACTAAATGATTTTTGAAATATATTGCAAAGGTTAAAACAGGATGTGGTATATTGACACTGACAAAAGCAGGATTAAACTTTTGAGCATTCATTTTTAATGACGCATTGAAATTTATAAAACTACAAGAACCAGTAAATTGAGAAACAGTGAGCCCGATTTTCTTCTTACAGATTAGTTCAAATATACAATCAACCACAGGGAAATCCTAGAGCAAAGAGAGCTCCATTTGCATTGAATCAACAAACAGGAAAATGCAAGAATTCGTCATCCATGAATAATGTGATTTCATGCAGGTAAAGAAGAACCAAAATTACACAAGAGCATTACTTTTGTGCAATGGACTTTTCCTGACGGTGATTACCCTAAATAAGATAAATGCAAGAGATTAATAGTGACAGAGGATTCAGGCAGTCTACATCCAAACAAAAGTATCATTCCAGTCAAGAAATCTGATTGAAGTAACTAGGAATTCCGAATCATCTCTTGCAAACCCATTAGCATGTGATTCCAAGAGGTTCTAGAGTGCCCCGAGGTCAAAATTTTGTTTGCAGTTCTAAGAACTTTAGAACCAAGAAACCCTAGATCCTTGGATCTTTTATTCCCAATAATATGTTCATTTAGGTGCATGGGGACCATTTGCTCCACTTAAGGCCAATTTTTGGTAATATGACCTTATGTTATCTTCCTTGCACAACATATCTTTCGCAATCAAACTCTGATGTCTGTCATATCATCATAATCTTCCATGAAAGTGTGCATATCCATGCAACTTTCAATTTCCTTTAGGGCAAAGTTTCATTTAGCAATAAAAATACTGCTAAAACAAGATGGTAGGATTACTGCATTGTACAAAAAAATAAACGGCTCTTAGTTTTTTTTTAGTTTTTTTTTAGAAAATTTGATTGTTGGGGTAAGACATGGAGTCTGAGAATTTTTTTTTTGGAACTTTGTGTCTAATTAATGACACTCTTACAACCACCCATTTTGAAATCGAAGGGACAAGAATAATTGCGAATTCCTTGTACAAAAGGTAAATGGTTTCTTTGTAGACAATCCTACACAAGAAACACGAAGAGAATAAGAAAGAGGATGACAAAGTAACATCTAAATGACATCCATTGAAGCTCTCACTCTTCTACAGGGCAGTATTTCATCATCCTTATTTCTCAAAGCATCTGCCTCGTTGTTAGCTCCCGTAAAAATGTGAAGTACCTGCTCATAGTTTTTACAGGCTACAGCTTTCTCTAATTGCAATGAGAAAACACTTGAGCAAGTATATCCTCGCACTCCACAACTAAATGAAGTTGCTGAAAGTAAACTTGGACGTGACATAAACTTCAATTGTATGTTCTTTTCCCAAGTTCCATGGGGTTTATTAAACGAAAGCACCATACTGAAGTCTTTATGAAGCCTGTGATCTATCTCATTACTCTTTTAGGTAGTTCAGTGCTAGGATTCAAACTTGGGACGTAATGTTGCACTGTCAACAACCAATCAAGCCCAAGCCTGACTGTTATATATATGGATAGTTCAGCAGTAGGACTTAAATTTGCACATGGATATGATCTATCCCATTGTCAAACCCCTAGTTGCATTGTTAATTAAATGGAGTAAAAAACCTCCCCATATTTTGTTGGAATCTGAGTCATTTGCAAAACTAAGAAATGAGCAGGCAAATAACATTGAATTCCAAGTGTCTAGATGTACTTGTTTCGATCTGCTACCTTCCAGGGAAGAGAGATGCATATCAATTCAAATAGTACAATATTGCAATGTATAAAACATATTAGCCCTATTATCATATGCACAAAGTAGAGAAAAACTAGTTTAAAACACTGGTCATTGTCGGCATTCAAAGAAAGACAATGCTCATTTTCACTACAAGGGAGGTAACAATGTAGCAAGTGCAATTTATGTTAGTAATCAATTTACATGTGATATAAAGCTATCTCATTTCCTGAGTTAAGGTGACACAGCAATTTAATACTTTGCAAGCTAAGATAAATAACAACTTTCTATCCTTAGAGCTAAACCATCATCCATAGAAGGTTTCTATGAAATGGCCTAGGACACAGGCTTTGACTATGCTCTACACTCATTTTCCCTAATGTATCTATCAGTGTTATCAATATCAGAATGAACCAGCCGATCCAATCCAATCGGTGCCTTGGCCAGTCTGAGCCAAAGCAAAAACTGTGTTTGGCAAAAACTAGTCAAAACTAATATTTGACCTATTTTAACTAGTTGATAGGGTAGTTTGGAACAGCTAGACCGGCTAAACAAGTTTGGAAACTTTTTTTAATATATTCCACATTTTTAATTTAAATTTCTTATGTTTCTTTATTTTCTTAAAATCTAGTCCAACTGGCTGTCGAACCGATTTTGACTCGACCAAACCCCACCTATTTGGTGGCTGGTCCAGTTCTGATAACATTGGTTTCTAGACTTTGGTAAGTAATTATTAAATGGGAATTGTCTATAAAGAGACCATTTATCTTTTGTACAAAAAGGTCACAACTATTTTCACTCATCAAATGTCAAATTGGATGGCTTGGGATGAGTCACAAAGTCCGAGATGTCCAATCAATGACACTCTTACAACCACCCCGTTTGAAATCTAAGGGACAAGAATGATTATGACCTCCTTATAGAAAAGGTAAATGGTATCTTTATACCCTTATTAAATACACTCCAGGAATTTCTCCTTGCTAATGAAGGCATTCCTCCAGTCAACCTTTTTCAAAAAAGAATGAGGGCATTCCTCTCACAAATCAAGACGCAACAAAATTCAGAACGTCTTAGTGACTCTATAGTTTGAACAGGTAGAGTAGAATCCAACCAAAAGGAGTAAGAATGCTCTCACCACCAACTAATCACATTGAGCAAGTCCATTTTTACAATGACAAATGGGTCTCAATAAAAATCATCAAATTCCCCATCAAAGCAAAAGTATCCACACATAGTAGCATCAGTAACTCATCCCACAAAACGTATGATAATCTCTCATTATGAAAAAAACTCCTTAACTTTTCATTTCCCCTGATTTCTCACAATAAAAGCGCAATTCCTTAGGCCTAGTTACGCACTGTCGTTGCCAGCTCCAAATATACTGAAACCCAATTCCTTCAAAAAACAATAAGCCTGAAAATCATAACCCCACATTTTTTCTCGAAAGAAATCATCAAGTGAAAAGTTTTTCCTTTTATCATATCAAATAACTAATTAAAAAATTAACGCTGCAGCAACTCATATATCTAAGAACTCTATGCCCAAGCAAGTATCTTGATCGTATTCAAATAACATTTGAGTATGGAAAGTAACGGAAATACACACCCCATCTCCACGAACATAGCCACCACTTATCTGCTTATCGCACTCGACAGCCTTCACAAAATCCTCACCAATTCGGCAACCCGCTTTCTCCAAGTTCTCCTTTAGGAATTTCACAGTGGGGCCTACAGAGAGAGATCTTGTAAGCAACCTCTCGAAATCGAAAAAGAACAGAGATCAGGGAAGGAAAAATTGAAAAGGCTTACTTCTGAAACTTCTACGGATCATGTCTTGGCATTCTTCAATTGTTTTCCCTCTGTCAGGATATAGTGAAGAGAATTGACGAGGCGTCTTATTCACTGTTTCAGTCGCTTCCGCCATTTTAGCTCAGAGATGAAGGCTATTAACTTTATTTGTCACTGCTTCGAAAGCTTAGAGAGAGAATGAGTAAAATGAGAGAAAAAATCGAAAAGCTCAGAGAATAATGGCAGCAAATCTACAAGCGCTTAAAGGGATTTGCAGGCCGCGACATTGCCCATTTGAGCTCAATTCTCTGTCCAAAATTTCACCCCTCTCTGTCTAAGCTTCCATCGTTTCTCTCTAACACGACCTCCTTATACGCTCTCTCGTCATATACATTGGAAGTCCCAAGTTCAACGGTTGGTTTTCTTTTTCCTATGTAGACCTAGGCTTCACGAAAATAAAATACACTCTCAACTTGAATCCTAGCTCGAAAAGTACTTTTGGGACTTGGGTCTCAAAAATACATACGCTAGTTTTAAAATCAATTTTCAACATTGCAATGAAATTTGAAATTTGAAGCTAAAAAAAATGTATTGATCGTTTCAATCCATACGCACTTATGTTTACATGGTATATTGTTTTTATGATTTGAAATTCTAAGTTTTTTCACTGACCATAATACGTTGAGGCTGAGATGATCGATTTGAAGGTTTTTTTATGTTATAATTGTAATTTTTGGTGAATTTTGACTTATTTTTATAGGGTTGCAATGCTATTAAAAAAAATTTCTTATATTTTTACGCAATTGCACGTTCTAAAACAGTGTTGTCAAATTCACTTTGCTTCGGCCAAAGACTTTGGATTTTAGGCCTAGACCGAAGTGAAACAAAACCTGATATTGCCGCTTCGATCATATTCGAACAACTTTGATTAGATTCAAGTGTACTTCAGCCTCTTCATCCTAAGCAAATAAATATTTATATAAAAAAATTATTATTTTTAAAATATTTATATATAACTATCTAATTTATATATATATATATAGATTTATTTTTTTTTGAAAAAAAAGTCTCAAGTCTTCCCCCAAATCGGCCGACCTCTTCCCAACCACTCAGAGGTCTATAAAAGGACCTAAGTCCAAGCTATTGATGCTTGGACACAAAAAAAATTGCTTAGACTCCATTTAGTTTAGCCATTCAATGAGTGAAGTGAGCCACTTGATAAAATTTAGGAGATGTAATAACCATGAACTCCATCATGAAGACCCATATTTCAGCCTCCAAATGGTAGATCTGAAAAACCTTGATTAGGAAACTTAGTAATCTTATTTCAACCAATGTTACGGCTTGGTCATTTATGAAAAGAAAGAAGAGGACAAACGATGTAAAGTGAAGCCGCGGTCCTGATACGGGCAAAGCTTCAAGCTTCGGGTGTCCCGACCAACTGGCCTGGGCAGGTAAGTTTATCTTTTCCCCATTTTCAGTTTTCTTAGTTAGATCTTAAATTAATTGCATTTCCTTACGTATTTTAGTGCATAAGTCATATCGGCCCTACCGATGATATAAAAGGAGATTTGTTCATGGGTATAAATCAACTCTTAGATCATAATCCGATCGATTCCTGCAACTCATCTACTATTTCCAATTAAGGAGTTTATAGTGTCAAAGGGGATTTTCACTTGAAAATCTCTCAAAATTGCGCTGTAAGTAGTACGTGTTGGGCTTGTTTGTGTGTACTGAATGTCACTAATAATCCGCTGCTTTAATATACCAATCATCTTTTTCAAGGTTTAAAAACCGTCAGGTCGAGTTAAAATCATTTTATTTGACTTGGGAATCGATGGAACCGGTTTGGTATCCAACATCTATTGAGAAACTAACTGGTTTCCAGTTCTGTTAAGGAACTAGCAGATCTAGCCCCACCCTTCTTTTTTCATTTTTTTTTCATTTTTTGTTTTTTCATTTTAAAATTCGTTGGCTCGGTTCTCTTAACCGGATTGCCATCCATTGATTCAAACCAGGTTTTCGGACTAGCGATTCGAGTCATTGAGCCATGTTTCTAAACCTTGTTTGTAATGAATATTTGTTGCTTAGAAGTGTTGTTTATAAAATTATTTAATTTAAGCTCGTAGGTAGTTTAGCGTATAAATTTATCTTTCATAAAAGCTATTTAAAAATCATAAGTTTTTAGCCATAAATAACTAAACATAATTGAAATTCACAATAACAGTTTAATGATCAAGTAATATTATAAACATAATTGAAATTCACAATAACAGTTTAATGATCAAGTAATGTTATAAACATAATTGAAATTCAAAATAACAGTTTAATGATCAAGTACTGTTACGTAAGGAAATTTCTGCTAGTATCCTCTATTTCTTTTAAAAAATCTATACCCATTATATTCATCACCATATTTTTGGTTAGTATTATTTTTTTCCCAAAACACCATTAATTCAAAATTTCAAAATACAAATTGAACCTATTGGTAAAATGGTTCATAAATTGAATTTCTGAATTGGGTTTTTTAGCAACAACCGATTCGGATTTTGAAATTCCAAGCTGATTTATTGAGTTTGGGTCTCCGAATTTCAAATTTTGAACCCCCTTCCTCACTCGATCCCTCGTCCCAAACTCAAATCAGGTTAGATTCTCAAAATCTAAACCGATTTGGAATTTCAATCTCTAATCTATTTTCTTAATAGTTTTGGTTTGGATTTTAAAAGCCACAACCGAGACATAATAACGGGCGACATAATTTATCATTATCATAAACAAATACTGTAGTTTTAGGATTCATGATGAGTTTTGGTAAAATTTTATGTTGGCTGCCTACATAACCCAACCTTTTTACCCAATCATAGGACGAGTTAAGGGAGAGTTTAAGGTCATAAACAAGTCCACAAACACTTATACCCATGAAGAAATTCCAACTTTAATATGGATTAGTTATGCACTTGGAAAATACGACTCGCCATGACTTGTAGTTCTGAATCATTTAAGGAATTGTTATAGCAATATCGCAAACGGACTGATGATTTCTATAGTAGGAATCACCATCCGTACAATGCATATCACATGAGGTAATATTCATACTATTAGTATTGTGCTCCAATTCAATATGAATTGAGATTCCTACTTGTTACAATCACGCTTTATGGAATCTAGATTCCAAACTTACAGGAATGAATAAATTTTAAATGGTGGGCGACATAGATGAATATCAATTAGTTGAAGCGGAATATAAATATCAATTAGTTGAAGAGGACTACACAGTAGAGATCTAAAATCAAGGTAAACATACCATGCTACATGCATTTATGGGTTCCCAATAATGTATTCTATGATCCATATGAACATGAAAAACCTACCTTCATAAGGGCAATCGCCCAATGTGACAATGATGTAACGAAAAGTTTATAGAGGTCACACTAATTTTTAAATCGCCATCCATCTATGATCTAGTCATCAGGCAGCAATGCAAACATATGACCATAGATTTCATATGGTCATATGGAGCACAACATACCTTTATTTGACATAAAATTTATTAAAATACACTTGATAGATCAGCTGTTCAACATTTTATGGATATATTTTAATTTAATTTTAACATACCCATCAAAATATGCAAAGTTATGGAATAGCTGAAAAAAGATAGGCGGATAGATAGGCGGATAAATTGTTGAAACATCAAGTACATTTTGTTAAGGGGTAGTACTATCTGTGAACACAAGTACCTTTCAACCGTTCATATCGAACTTAACCTCATTGAAGGACTACAAAATAATTTTAATTTTATTTTTAATTTATTTAAAAAGTATATTTCTTAAATTTAGGAGATAAATTAATCAAGGTGAACTAAATAAACATAAAAATTAATTTCCCTTAAAAAACATTGACCAAAATATATTTAGAAGCATTTTTAATATTATTTATTTAAAATATTAATCAAAATTATATTTCAGCCGTTACATATAGCCTTATTTAATCCAAACCATTTATTTTGCTAACTCCATGGATTCTCTCTGGTTTAATAAAGGATGAAATTATCTTTAAGAGAAAAGCCATGGGTAAAGTGTCATTTTCCAAAATGATTAATCTAGATTATGGGTTATCACTCTAGATAGGAAACAGTAGAGGATGAGGTTACTACAAGGTCTAGGCTTTATGAAAACAAAATCAAGCCTCAAATTAAATCTTCATCCGAAAAAACACTTTCCGAATGCTTACGATAGCTTTAAAATTAATTTTTAATATTGACAATGAAATCTTAAACTAATAATTAATGCAAATCTTGTAGATATATGAACATTTATTTTTAGGGTGAAATAAATTATCTAAATAATTTGTTATACATCGTTTTTAGAGTTTAAAATTCTATTTTGTTTTTTCAATCATAATGTTCTAGTCAAAATAATTGATATAAAAGTTTTCTAGTCAAAATAATTGATGTAAAAGTTTTTTAATGCTTAAATTGTAATTTTCAACAAGCTATGAGTGAGGCTATATTTATTATTATAAGGCTGCACCCTACCAAACCATTTTCCAACTGTAAAATACTCTTATTTCTCGTGGAAATGGTTCACGCATCAGGTGGACAAGGCGGCTAGAGACACTGTACCAGAGAGCAGAGGAGCCGGAGAGAGAAGAAACCCTAAAAATGGAGGCCTTTTAGCCATTAGTAAACTATCCTTATCCTCTGCAAGACCAATCAAAGCGCTGTTTTTCTTCTTCTATAGACGTGTTTGCAAATCCATCGAACCCTAATCCTAACCCTAACCCTAACCCTAATTTGTTTCAGTTTTCATAGCCCTAATCTGTTTTTCCCTGTGTCTCCAGAAGGTGGAACCGTGATTTTTTTAACCTCTATGTGTTGTTCCTTGTTTCCTTCTTTCCTCTCCTGCTCTTGAAATCGGGGTTTCATGGATCCACCTCGGCCTTCACCTGGAGGTATGGTTATTGTTCCCTGAAGACCCTAATCTGATTTGTAAGTTTGTTCCTCTGCTTTCTCTCTCTGTTATACCTGCTCGAGATTAGAGTTTAATGGATCCAATGGCTGAAGAACAATTAGACTACGAGGATGAGGACTATGGAGCGAACCAGAAGATGCCGTTTCAAACAGGAGGAGCCATTTCTGCTTTGGCAGATGAGGAACTCATGGGAGAAGACGATGAATACGATGATCTCTATAATGATGTTAATGTTGGCGATGGTTTCATGCAATCTCTACAGCATCAAGAGCCAGTCCAGTATGAATCAATGGGCAATGGCGTCCAAGCTCCAAAAGAAGAACCCATTTCCACACCACCAGTGAATATACCTGGTGTTGGCCATGAAGAGAAGGGGGAAAAGGACGCTAAGCTCTCTGGTTTCTCAGATCTGGACCAGAAGAAGGCTTTTCAGGAGCAGGCCTCAAATCAACTGGCTGGGGCTTCGAGTGGTCTGAAGATCAGGGTTTCAGAACCAGTTTCGGAGCCTCAACCACAGGCTTCGGGGTTTCGAAATGCGCCTGCACCTCCTGCCAAGGGGTCTGGATTCAATACAGCTGGTGCTATGGATGCCAATAAACAATTAGCGCAAACTTCCTCCAATGCTGTGCCCAGAGTTGGGCCTGGCCCTGGTCCTGGGATTGGGGCAGGGCCTAATGCCAACATGAACAGAATGATGGGCCCAGGTCCAAACCAAGCAGGGGCAGTTATCGATACCTCGGCAAGGTTCGGTTCCGAAAATTCGAACAGGTTGAGCCATGGAGGAGGGGAAAGTGGCAATACGATGCTCTTTGTCGGTGAGCTCCAATGGTGGACCACTGATGCAGAGCTTGAGAGTGTGCTTTCTCAGTATGGTCGGGTAAAAGACCTCAAATTCTTTGATGAAAGGGCAAGTGGCAAATCGAAAGGCTATTGCCAAGTCGAATTCTATGATCCAGCTGCTGCAGCTGCTTGCAAAGAGAGCATGAATGGTCATGTATTCAATGGTAGAGCCTGTGTTGTGGCCTTTGCTTCTCAACATACTCTAAAGCAGTTGACTACAAACTATTTGAACAAAACCCAGGCGCAAGCCCAAGCCCAATCCCAAGGTAGGAGGCCCATGAATGATGGGGGTGGTCGAGCCGGTGGGCCTTCTTATCAGGGTGGCGATAGGAACTATGGGAACAAGATGGGTTGGGGTCGAGGAAACCAAGGAGTACCAAACCGGGGCCAAGGGCCCGCTGGGCTCAGGGGAAGGCCTGGCGGACTTACTGGTAAAGCAATGGTTGGAGGACCAAGTGGGGCAAATCCATACGGTCAAGCTCTTTCAGCCCCACCTCTTGGGGGGCCACCTGGTGGGCTTCTACACCCACAAGGAATGATGGGTTCAGGTTTTGACCCCACATATGGTGCCCACTTGGGTAGAGGAAGTGGCTATGGTGGTTTTTCAGGCCCCCATTTTCCAGGCATGTTGCCATCCTTCTCGCCTATGGGCACCGTGGGGTTACCTGGAGTTGCCCCCCATGTCAACCCTGCATTTTTTGGACGCGGTGTCTCAGCAAATGGGATGGGTATGATGGGAAGCGGGGCCATGGATGGGCATCATGGGGGCATGTGGGGTGATTCAAGCATGGGTGGTGGGGTTGGTTGGGGGAACGAGGAGCATGGACGTAGAACTCGAGAATCAAGTTATGGGGACGATGGGGCATCAGACTATGGGTATGGTGATGGTGGTCATGAGAGAGGAGGGGGAAGGTCGAATCCAGGGAGAGAGAAGGATAGGGGGTCAGAGCGTGATTGGTCCAGTGGTCCTGAGAGGAGGCATAGGGATGATAGGGATTCAGATTGGGATAGGGATCCGCGTTACAAGGATGAAAAGGATGGGTATTCAGACCATAGGCAGAGGGAGAGAGACTGGGATAATGAAGATGATTGGGACAGGGGGAGGACATCGTCGAGGTCTAGGAGCAAGTCGCGTATGATGCAGGAGGAGGATCAGAGGTCACGGTCAAAGGATGTGGATTATGGGAAGAGGCGGCGGGTCCCATCAGAGTGATATTATGAATTCGGTGTTTTGATTTCGAGCAAGTGTTTTGACATAGAACGATGGTGCCATCATAATTTGATCAGGATTTATGGTGTTGGATTTGGCAGGATTAGATGGCTGGACAATCTTTGGAGTGTCGTGCTGACTGATTATCAATCAGTCGTATAGCATGGCCTTGCTGTCGCTGCCATAAGAACCATTTCTCTTGTTGGTATCCTTTTAGGGTGCAGACATGAGTTTGGCTTCATGACACCGAAGTAAGTTTCTATTGTGTGGCATAAGAGAGATGGTTGCCGTCTCTCCCTATATTTGCTTTTATTTTCTTTCTTTCTTTTTTTTTCCTTTTTTTCCTTTTCTGAATTTCATTAACTATGACGTTGACACTTTGGTTAAGAAACTTGTTAGCTTTTAGTAGTAACTGATATGATCCATGGGGATGCATTCTCTTTTTACTTTTTTGTTTCATAGAATACATTTGCTGAGGTTTGTTATAGTTTTGACATACTGTTGACTAAATTAATTACTGTATCCTAGGTCTATTGTGATGCATTGTTGTGTGTATATTGCTATATATATTTGTGGTGACTTCTGTTTTAAAAAATTGTTCAAATCCGCATGACTAACATCTTGTTTCTAATAGAAAGTTTATGTTAGATAATTCTGAGTTTGATAGATTATGGTGTTGCCATTTAAGTTTCTTTGACCATCTTGCCTTGCATAGGGACTTATGTTAACTCATAGATGATATGACTATGCCTGATTGTGTCATTAGGAGGATTTTATCACGTAGGGTTGTTTTTAAGCACAGTAACCAGTACCACCATGTCTTATGTGAGTCTATAAAATATGATGCATTTTGGCATAGTATTACGTACCTTTGTACCGTCCATAATATGTGTCGTTTTGCCTGCTAAAGCCAGGGGGATTTGTGGCTAGTATTGAGTTAATGCTCTGAAGTGTAATCCCACTTTTCTCCTCTGGACTCACCCTGAGCTTTTTCTTATTGAGAGGTCTCTTTTGGAACTTGCTAGTGAGCTGTTATTTCCTTTTTCCCTGAATACTCCTATTTGTTTATTGTGTTAGATTTGCATTAGCTAATGTATTTTTGTTGAGGAGCATACATGTTCCCTTTCTGGTTAACTCAGTACTTCCTCTTTATGATATGTCACTGTCACCTATGAAGTACCTTTTTTGGGTTTTGATCAGTAGATACTTTTGTGGTTATGAGCTGCATAATTAGGCCTTTGTCTTATATTACTATTTTCTTATTTATATTATTTTGGGCGGGTGTGCTGGAATTTGAACCGAGACCGTAGTTTTACTTCCCCTATGTTCTAACCACTAATCCAATAGGATGAAGCTTGTTTTTATTTTCCATAGAACCTTACTCAGTAAGGGTTATAGCTGTCAAATGGCACTATAGCTTATTGAGAAATAGAGAATCCTGATTTACGCTGTTGGGTTTGAAAGATATAACCATGCGGCTGAAAAAGAAGTTGGTTTAATTATTATGGGTTTCATAATGTTATTTAAGGAAACGTTTAATCAAAGAATGAGGAATGGCTGGAGGCATTTGAGTTTGTGAGTCCATGTTGGTCCCTTTCTTTCATGTTCTCCAAGGGGCTAACTGGTTAATCGATTTGATAGTCAGGTTTAAAGTTACTTGTTTCTTCATTTTGATTGGAGGTTCTTCCCTTTCTTAAAGGGCTTAGAGGGCAGCGGCTCAATTTCTTCAATGCTATGCACCTTTTTTTGTTCCTTTCATTCGCAGTTTTATCTCATAATTTGGCCTTTGGATGAATTTATTCCTGATAGATAAATCGTTAGTGTTTATTTCCTGGAGTTTTTTGTTGGGTCATTGAGTTCATCACTCTGGACAACCTTTCCCTCTGTGAGGGGCACTTTGCGTTTGTACTCTGTCCTTTTTATTCCAAGGGTTGGGTTTGTTAGGAGGATCTGGGAACAGGATAGAGGTTTTCTTAGTCATATCATTTACCTAATACTTTTTGGGTGGGTTTTTTTGGCCTTTCTCCTGGTGCCAAGGATTCTGACCACCTGTGATATATTGACAGTCTAGAGATTGTTTGGAGGTCATCCCTAACACAGGGATCCAAGCATTCAATCATTGCCTTGTATGTTGTAACTTCGGAAAAACATCTGGGATTCTGGAGCGTTATGTAGATGTAATTCATGCATTTATGGGTTCATGCTGACAGAATGGCGGCAACTTTCATGGTAAGGCATAATGTCTTGAACATGTGATTGCAAGTAGTCATTCGGGGGACTTGTTGGTAGAGCAATAGTAGAATCTTCAAAGTGTGAGTATCAGCAATGGGTTGCACAAGCAAACAATTGGGACCTCCACAATCATGGGAATTAGTTGAGGTTTTTATATGGAATCATGTTCAATTATTTTGTTCAATAGTGGAGGACGATGTCATTTAGTGGAATAATGCGCTCCACACCAAAGGTGTGGGTGAGAAAGGCACCAATCAGGACTTGAAGCTAAATTCTAGTGAATAACCACTGAGTTTACTTGCACCAATCAGGACTTAAAACCTAGCCTCTACCGTCTTGACCCAAGCACATTTCCTTGCATCAAAGTTCTTTTCCTATATGTAGAACTTGTTTTGGTTCAAGATAACCACTGAGTCAACTTGATTTTTCCAATGGGTGAGTTCTAAAATGAAATACTATGAATGTGCCAAAGTACTTCATGTATCTAATTTTTCTTGTTACCTGACCAATAAATGATTGCATCTAAAAAAAAAAAATTGATCGCATCTAATTTGGAATCATTGTGGTATAATTGGTTGACGAGCTTGGTTCATTCCCATAATTCAAACATACCTATTTTAACTTATCATATAAACGTATGAAGGACTCGCTGAGGTATTTTTATTATACTGTTTGATGGAGTGAGTCGATGGCATCTCCAAGAGTCTTGGCTGTTTTTGAATATGCAGCGTCATTAGCACTGGATAAGGTTCAAATTCGAGGGCAATTATGCGATATTGTTTGGGTCCTTCTATATGGCCACCAGGCTAGTGTTAGACATGGATCTTATGGAGTCTTGGTTCGTAGAGGAATTGCCTTGTCATAGACATAGACATAGACACAGTCAGAGACATGAATCTTCCTTTTTGATTGAGTGGACACATTTACTATGAAACCGAGCATGTATTCATATTTTGATGGAAATTAAGGTATGATTATTTTTTGGAAAGGTAGCCGTCCACATCATGTGGACGTCTGGCAGGTGCACTAGCACCCTTCCACATGGTTGAGATTTCACAAGGCCATATCCAACGGCCCAAAATTAGTCTCATATTTTATTTTTTTATTTTAAACAAGATATTTGGGGTGTAGGTGTATTTTTTTTAATATAACTAAATAAAAATGATTAAAAATAATTTAAATATAAAATGACTAAATTTCATATTAACATCATTTTTAAATAAAAATAAAAATAAAAAACGAAATTCAATTTTGAACCCTTGGATGTGGCTAGTGCAATCTGAACTATTAAAAGGTGCTTGTGCACTTTGTAAGCGTCCACATGCAATACCAACCCTTAATTTTTAAAGGCTAATCTCTACTGCATAGTTTCTAGAAGTAAGTTGTCTGTCCCAACATGCTCAATGAATATGAAACTTTCCTAAATTTTGAAGTTTTCAGTTATGAATGATTGTTGTTTTAAAAAAGAACGCTAGATTTCAAAAAATATATTATTGATATGTACCAAGCATCTAAGCCTATCAAAGATGTTCTTTTCTTTTGTTGTAATCTAGCATTTATGGCCTCATGATATTTTTTTATTTAATCAAAGCCATTTATTATTTGTATTTGACAGATTTTACTTGATTAGGTTCATCATAGATGTGAACAAATAGATCTGATTTAGATTTATTAAGGAATTTTGAATTTTGGAGGATACCTAGTTCTGGCAATATCTATTGCTGCATTTATGGGTATCAAACTATTGGATGCATTCAAAGAATTTCAAATTTAAAGGAATTTCCTCTCAAAATGTGCTTTTCTCTTAGGATTGCCATCACAATGTGTGGGCAGCAGACAATTTCCAAAAAAAAAGGGGGTAGAGAGAAGACTATTGTGTATGTATGTATGTTTGTTTGCATGTCTGTATGTACGTACGTATGTGTGTTTCTGTGCTTATGTGTGTCCACACAGACATGCTTGCACACACGTGTGCAGGTCTGTGTCACCTAATATTTTTTCTTATGGCATGTTGAATGACATCTTGTGAATGTCTGAAACCAACATGCATAGATTCCAGGCAACATGGATTTATTGCAAAGCAGAAGCAGCTCTTATTGACTACTTGGGGAGTGTTCTAGTGACACTCATCTCGATCTCTAATAGTTGAGGCCCATAGGTGGAAAGAAAATGTTTGTAGACAATACTCAATAGTTGTTGATGATCTTTATTACTCTATACTCGTGAGTCATTGCCAGGATCAGTTTGTAATGTGTACTACGATGACCCATTAAAAAAAAAGAGTATGGTTCACTGGGACATCCATATGTCCATTAGTTCCTCAGAAATGGAGGGGGCGGTCTTAGAGGAGTTGATTGGGGTGTCAGTGTGTTAGAATCACTTCAGAGGCTTCTTCAGTTTGGCTGGAAATGAAGTGTTTATTGCTTAGTCCTAACCAGGGAAGTCTTTTGGTATTCTTTTAGGGCCTGTTTATCCGGACACCAAATGCATTTAATTCTACTTTTTATAACAAACTAGTCAGCAAAGTATTCCACAATGTGTTTGTCTACGGTCACTTCAGAGTCCGCCTTGAACCATGCTTTAAATAAGCCCCTCAATCTATTTAATCTCACTAGAAAATTTTTTTTGTGGCCTTTATACACGTTTAATGTTGGTCATAATAAATCAGCTTAGTCAAGCCAAGAACAGAAAAGTTTGTTAGAAAATATAGAAGTATAGGAAGTCAATTATAGAGAAGGAGGTTTTCTGGCCTAAATAGGTTGGCTGCTTGCTATTTTCCATTGAACTTTGTGTTATGTTGTTAATTTTGTAATTGCAATCCTGTTAACCTTTCCTTCAAATTTTTTTTTTGTAATTGCAATCTGAAATATTATTTAAAAAAGTCACTATTGAGGCGATTGGTTGTGAAACTGTGTGTATATGCTATGCAGTTATGCTCATGACTCAAGATTAGTGCACACACATTAGTTATGTAATTTTGGTTTTAAATATCAATATGTATTATGTATTTTAACCTTTTATATAAATTGTCAATCTCAAAATTGGAGGGATGAACAGAAATTTCCTCGAATCTTCAATAGTCATCTATGACTTGTCCCTAATAGTAATTCTCTCTTTTAAGTAACCTACATGTGCATTGAAAGCTCAGAGCTCCATTCTTGTAATTTATTTTATAAATTAAAGAAACCCCAAAATAATTGGTTCATATCTTGTAAATAGGTTGATTTAAACCCTAAAATTTGTTTTCAACTAGAATGTTTTCTCTAATTGCGCAGAATCCTAAAGATTGATGTTAATCTCTAAGACCAATAAAAAAAGATCCTAATCTCCCAAAGAACGGCTGCACCATAGAAAACTCAATAGATATCCTTTAAAATTTGCAAGTTCTCATAAAAACTCCTAGAGTCTTTTGAAAAATTTCTAACGCTTTCGAAGGCTTGTGACTTTTTAATAAATTCCCCCCCTCTTAAAATTGATGACTTTTTACCATGCTTCGACTTTATAGCTACATCTTATACTTGGAGGCCTAAGCTGAAGTCTTAGGCTTTTTGGGCTGAAGCAAAGCGAATATAATATCACCTGTAGGAATTCAAATCCACTTAATATTTTCCCCTCATGTTGCTAATTGAAATGCTTATGAAGTTATGATGAGTGCTTGGTGTAAGATGTAAAAACTATGTAACCTCAATCTGTGAATCGGTTTTGGGACTCACGACTTCCCCATGTTGATTCAGCTTGGTTCGTTCAGGGTTCATGTTGAGCAAAACAAATTGTTTTCAGTTAACTCACAAACTCTTTAAAAGCTCAACGTGTTTGATAAATCTTCTAGGTTTACCATGCTGAAAACAAAAGTGGGTTTTCTCCTCTTTTTTTTTTTTGATGCGAAGCTTTTCTCCTTTTTTTTAAAAAGGTTCCTATAACCTTATCGTAGGGTTTTCTTATTTTTTCTCATAGTTTAGGACCTTAATTTTATTAAGTTTGTTAGCAATCCTCTTTTTTTTGTGAAGATGCATGAAACACTCTGAATCTGAGCCGTGTCTGGTCTCACAAGCATTATCTTTATCATACTCTCTCTCAAAGTATTGGCAAAATTTCAGATGTGGCTTGTGGTTCTTACAAGCTTAATTTCAAATTGTTGTGCACCTTGTACCTACCAATTGCCTATCAATTCAAGCATGGTTCTTACACTTTTTGGTGTTTCCAAACCTCTTGAGGCTTGGTAGTTTTTTCCAGTTCCTTATTTGCGAGACATAAGTACTTGTGTGGGTGTTCTTTTAATCATCATATTTTAACCATATATTGAACGCCTATCTTTGACATAGCTTGTGGTTCTTGGATGCTCAGTTTTCAAATTCCATCCACTTTGTCCCTAACTAGTTAAGCATAGTTCTTACTCTTTTTGGTGTTTCCACACCGTGTGTGGCTTTATACCTTTTTCCAGTTCCTTATTTTGTGAGACTTAAATGCCATATGTGGAGATTCTCTTCATCATAGTTTGATCCATATATTTGCCACCTATCCTGAGTTGGAATTCTGCCTTGTTTTGAAGGGAATGCGTTTCCTTATCTAGTTTTGCATCTGGAAATTACAATATTCCATCTTAGGCTTAAGATTCTACTACAATATTGGGTCACTTTCATCATAGCTATCTGACTTCTATTTGATGTAGTAAACCATGGTTCTTATGATTCTGAAACTTTATATCTCAAGAAAGGAAAATTGTTTCATGCAGGCTAGATCGCATTTCTACAATATGCAGTCCAAAGCTATAAAGCATCCATCTTAAAGATAGATGCAAATAGGTGGTCCATCTTAAAACAATTGTAACTAACAGTCCAATTGTTTTCTTAATATAATTATTATTTCTAGTTTTCAAATTTTTTTTTTTTTTATATTCATGATCTCCGTGTTAAAGATTATATATTCTCTAAAAATTAGGATCAAATTATATTTAAAAAATATATTTATTGCCAAGGCTGCATTTCTACAATATGTGGACTTACCGCATAGAAACCATGTCCCTCAAGAAATTTGCTGTTGACTTTTGAGACATCTGTGTCAGTTACTTTTCTATTGTGAATCTAATGCTACGTGGTACTTGGATGCCCAGATGCTGATTCTAATGTTCTTATAATGACATTAACATTGGATTGTTTATGTAATTGGCTTATCCTTTTTTGTTGTTTTCTTATGGGCACTTTTTGTGCCTTTTTTTTTTTTTTTAATAAGTCACACTATACTTGATTATAGAAAAGGATCTGAGCTAATGAGTCCCTATTGCATGAAACCTCAATGATGGAATGTGCTTCATTTTTTCTTTCTTGCTGTTTATTGAGGTCCTTTGGTATAGGTTCTTGTGGTGTGCCCTATCTATGTGCCTAACTCATCCCATTATCGTTTTAGGATGCAAGCTTTGTGCATGCTTGCCCTGCTAGCATTGGTTGGAGTGGGGGCTTTCATCAAGCAGGTTGCTTTGTTCTAGCCAGATGCTATAGCTTCCCTTTCCATATCTTCCAACATAAGGAAAGATCGTATCATTTCAGAATTTGGGTTATTTGAAAATGGCCAATTGAAGCAGTTTCCCGTCTGCATTGCATGGAAGATTTGTATCTTCAATGTTACTTGGGTTAAGATGTTGATGTGGTATTGTTGGGTTATTGAGCTGTGTAACTAGGGCCTTAGTTTTTGGCTTATGATTCTAGTTGCTGTAACAAATTGTTCTAACTGGCCGGTGTATTCATGAAAAGCTGTATGGGCAGGTCTCAGTTTATCTAGGTTGATTTTTTCTGGAGCCATTCCAGTATGAGTTGTGTAACAAGGTTATAATCTTCTGTTCTTTAAGAGAATAGTTTTGTAACCTTCTATTGTATGAGATACTGTTCCACGTGGAGACATTCCTGCAAGCAATGTTTGAAGAATTAGGTTTTAAAGTTGTAGTAATCTACAGTGGGAAACTAGGGTTCAAGTTGTAATATTTAGGGTCATGAGTTGAGTCTTGTAACCATGTGCAAAAATGTATACTAATGTATGCAATATTCTGACATTTATCATGGAGATGGAAGGGGATCTTGTTATGTAAATTATTTTTGTTTGTTTACATCCTGGATTGGGATTTTGAGTTACATCACATGCACTTCCATGCTGATGTATCCAGTATTCTGATATGTATATAGGAGAAGTGAATCTTTTAATGTAAAAAGTCCTTGTTATGAAGATCCTAGATTGGGGATTTTAGTTTTGGCCATGTGTAGTTGTATCCTGATAAATGGACCATTCTGACATGTATCAAGGAGATGGAGGGGACCTCTTTTATGTGGTATCATTTTTGTTTGTTTGCATCCTTGATTGGGGTTTTGGAGTGTAAGCCACATGCAATTGCATGCTTGATGTATCCGGTATTCTGACATTTATTAAGAGGAAGGGATCTATTCAAACAAAAGTCTTTGTTGTGTACATTCAAGATTTGGGATTTGAGACTTAAACCATATGCAGTTGTATGCTAATGTATGCAGTATTCAGACATGTATAAAGGGGATGGGAGGTGATCTCTTTATGTAAATCATTTTTGTTTGTTTATATCATGGATTGGGCTTTTTGAGTTGAACCACATGCAATTGCATGCTGATGTATCGGGTATTCTGAATGTATCAAAGGGAAGGGAATCTGTTCATGTGAAAGTCTTTGTGATGTGCATCCTAGATTGGGGTTAGAGTCTCAACCATAAGCGGTTGTTTGTTAATGATATGTTGTATCCTAACATGTATTAAGGAGTAGAGGGATGAGATTTCTCCATGTATCCATCTTTGTTATATTGATCCCAGATTAGGGTTGTGTTGTAATCGTCAATTGTACAACATATATGTGGTATTCTGACATGTATCATGGAAAGCAAAATCTCCATGTAATCATTTTTGTTATGTGGATCCTACATTTAAATTAGGGTTGAACTTGTAATCATCAGCAACTGTATGCTGGATGCATCTAGTGTGAGGATATTTATCAAGATGGGAAGATATTTATTAATGCAATCATCCATGTTATCCTGATGCTTTGAGCGCTGAATAGCCTTGTGATTGGGGTTCAGTGTTGATCATTGGTTTCCTGAGTTTGATGTAACGGGCGTCTGATTCTTTTTATTGGGTTTGAGTCTGCTGGTTTTACCATGTATCCTCTACAATGTTGTCAAGAAATTCCAGTGTGTTCTTCGGTCATTTGAGCCTGGATTTGTTTTTGGATTTGAGTATTGAATGACGCATATGATTGTACGAAGCTAATGTAAGCGATGCTGCACACAAGCTGCTGTCATTTGTTAATTGAAGTGATGAGGGGCAGTGTATTGGTTTCTCCTTAGATTTCTTGTGTAGAGCCATTTGAGTATGTAATTACTTTACAAGTGTGTACTTCGGTCATTTGTGCCTGGATTTGTTTTTGGACTAGTTTTGAATTATGCATTTGATTGTATGAAGCTAATGTAAGCGATGTTTCACGCAAGCTGCTGTCTTTTGTTAATTGAAGTGCTGAGGGGGGGCAGTGTATTGGTTTTTCCTTAGATTTCTTGAGTAGAGCCATTTGAGTATGTAATTACTTTACAAGTTTTGTATATTGGTTTGTGAAGTTCTCGTGATATTTGTTGCTCTACATTGGTGTTATGCGTTGCAATTAGATTGCTCTGTTGCTTCTTACTGTTACGCATCGGAGGCTGATTTGATTGAAGTTGATGGTTTTATGTGGCATGAATTTGGGCTTTTAAGGTAGACTAGAAAGAAAAGAAGAGAGATGCAAAAATGTGCCTGATCTAATTTTGTAGTGCATGGTATCTTTCCTCCCTCCCTCATTTTCTATGAAATTTATCCCTAACACTCGGTCACTTATCCAAGTCACTTGCTCACTCACTCCCTCGAATTTCTATGAAATTTCTCTCTTCACTCTATTTTCTATGAAACTTGTTCCTATCACTCATTTACTCATCTATTTTCTATCAAATTCGTGCTGAATTATTTGTTTTTGGGCCTCCTATAAGTTTTGTAAGTATATATATTTTGGATCGAAATACTTGTTTGATGAAATCAAGAAATCAGAATTATGGTTTTTGTTGTATGTTTTTGAATTTTGGCCCACAATTTCTTTAGGGATTTCTGAGACCTGTTTTAGCCACAATCTAAAACATGTTGAGATCGTTTCACATAATATATTTCGATTTTTCATGGTTTTTTTTTAATCAAAATAGTTGGGGTTTTTTGAAAGGTTGCGGTTTGTATATAGCTGAGGCTCTAAACAATCAAAGTGAATTACACCTTCAAATGGTGTCGAGAAATGTGGTTTCAATACATAAATCTGTGTGATAGACTTAAAATGTATTTTCATCTTTAATTATAAAATTTAAAGCTTTAAAAATAGTGTAGATCGTGTAGGTCTATAAAATTTAGAAAGTATTAAAAATTAATGGTCCAAAAATGCATTTTAAGATGTACCATCCATTTTGTTTTCATGCCCATGCATCTTGATGTTGAGATAATATTTGAGTATCCAAACCACCTCGTCTAGTGAAATATTCCAGTGAAATATTTGAGTGGGCTCTAATTTGTTCGTTTAGTACTTCGGCTCTATATAAATTATTTTCTTTTGAAATAATGCTATGTTTTGTAATTTTAATACATGATTTTGTTAGGTTTAAAGGGTTTGGCCCTATCTAAAATAGATATTTCATCATTTAGCTTTTAATATATATAGATTTCAATGTTCGAAAATCATCTTTTATTTTTTGACAACGAAAATGTTTCGGATTTTTGACAAAATGCCATATTTGGATGAGGTGGGGGCAATATATTTCTTGATCGAGCTGTTATTTGTTGATCAACGAGTAGGTTGTGCACATTTTCATGGATTTACAGTTTATTTAAGAGAAACTTTTCATCTAATCTAAAAAACAAAAAGGTTTTTATATGATTGCAACCGTGTATTATACAAGCAAGGTTTACCACAAACATACTGTAGACAGGAGTATTTTGAAGCTAGAAAATTATCCTATTAAATATCTCCACGTCTTTTTTTTGGGTAAGGTTCAGTAGTTTGGGTAAGGTTCAATCGATATCAAGGTATAAATATTATTATAGGAGTAGTCACTAGGCTCTCCTCAGGGCATTGGTAGTGTGCCTGGTAATGAGCATATCTTCAAAGCTCGATTAGAAGATTCCTGGGTACTATATTAGTGGGAATGAAAACTTAGACCGGTAGCTAACACTTAAGAAGATTCTTGGGTATCTAAATTTCCTATATTAGTGAGAATGAAAATTTAGACCGGTAGCTAACACTTAAATGGTACTACCATCATCACCTCAACTCCAGTCCGATTCTTGGGTATCTAAATTTCCTATATTAGTGAGAATGAAAATTTAGACCGGTAGCTAACACTTAAATGGTACTACCATCATCACCTCAACTCCAGTCCCACCGTTAGTGGATATATGTGCGTTATACATAGAGATATAAGAATATATAAAAATTTTTTATGGATGTTAATGAAGACTTTGGCCAAATTTGGACCAAATCATTAACTTATTACATGATTGGGGCACAGAGTTACACATTGTAGGCCAAATGGGTTGGGTCGACCCGTTGACCCGAACCGAGTTTGGGTTCAAATGATTTGAACTTGATCTGGGTGTCCAGCCCAGGTTGGGGTTGACCCGACCCGACCCGGTACATAATACATAAAATATATATATTTTATAATATAAAAATAATATTTTAAAATTTAAAATTTGTGGACCTTGGTTTGAGTCAAGTTTGGGTCCAAATGACTTGGGCCCAACCCAGTCCAGCTTGGGTTTTAGTTCAAATCATTAGGACCCGATCCTATCCAGGTTGGATTCAAGTCCAAGCAGAGCCTGGATGCGTCAGGTCTGGGTTGGGATTGACCTGAGCCGACCCATTGCCACCCCTAACACATTGCTACGGTGAAAGCAACGATAAGGCTGATGCCCTAGGTGCAAGTCAAACGATTTCGATAGTCAATAGAGTTATAGGCTATTGACATTGTGTATAGTTCTTGCAGATATTTGTATAGACGACATTGTGGATAGTTTTAGGCTATTGACATTGTGTTTAGTTCCTGATGAAGCCACGCTCCTTTTTTGATTGGGCCAAAGAAGGGTCGCAAAATCCAAGAGGGAAAGAAATAGTACTGACGTTCTTTGACTGGGCCAAAGATGGGTGGCAGAACCCAAAAGGAAAATAAAAGATAATGACATAATAAGGATAAATTATTAGGATTATTTATTAGGATTATTTTAATTATTCTTTTATTTAAGGAGTGTATATGGATAATTAGCAGGGAGACTTTAGAGTTTATATTGTTTTATCTTGTATGGATTGGGTTAGTTTGAGGGATATAATTAGGATAAGGGTAAATTTAGAAGAGAGTTTATTTTTATCAACAATAATAAAAACTAGGGAGGTTTTTTTTTTCTGGGTAAAACATAAAAAGGAAAACGTGGCTATCTAGAAGCCTATGAATATGAGAGAAAGAAAATAGGGATAGGTGCAGAGAGAAGTTTTTTATTAGTTATCTTATTTTAGTCTATTTAAAGGGACATCTCCTTTCATCATAGATCAGTCTATGAATTGAATAAAAATTGATCTTTTGAAATAGATTGTTTTGGAGGTGGATTCCCTCTCAGACATTTGAGAGATGGTATTTTTCTCTTAACCTTCATTCTTTCTCTTAACCTTCCTTCTTTATTGTCAATTTTTTGGTTTTGATTCTCTCCCTGCATCAGTTCCACACTTACTAATGAAATAGAATCAAGTTACCATTCAAATAAAAACAAAACAAATAAGATATAGAAGAAGAAATAAATACTCAAAGAAGAAATTAATAATATAGTTCGAATATTCTTGTAATGAAATAGACCATTATTTCAAAGAACCAGAGCTTAACAATATTGGAAAAGAAAAATATAGTGGGCATAAATTTTTATAATTAAAAATTTTAAAGCTGATCATAAACCATTTTTTGAAATGTCGAATTTTAAAGTGAATAACGTCTTCATCTATTAACAATTATTCACTAAATGGTTTCCTATTTCGTACTTTTTAAAAAGGATGTGTCAAAATACACTTAATAAATTGACTATTTAACATTTTACCTATTTGTTTTGATTTAGTTTCAAAATACTCATCAAAGTACACGTGCTTTGGAAAAGTTGAAAGGCAGACATATTTTGAAAATTTTCCGCTTTCAAAAATTAATAAGAACTTTTGAAGTATTTAATAATCCATTATATAAATCTAAAAATTTCTTATAAACTAAATTTTAAGGATGATAATTAAATGATATGATAACATTAGCTTTTTTTTACAAATTTTAGAATTTCTTAAAATATAAATTAGTCATAATGTAGTCGAAAATACTAAAAAATTGAATTTGAGAATATAAAATATTTTCAAAATAGTATTATTTTTTGCTAGTAAATACACTATAATTTTTTAAAAGATTTAATAAATCACTATAAAAAGATATTGGAAGTTCATTATAACTACTTTTTAGAAGCATATCATGTGAATTAGTTAATAATGAAAAAAGGATGCATCTATGGGTTTATAACCTATTTATGTGCGCCCCCCCCCCCTCCTTACTAAAATCCATCTTTAAGATGAATTTTTTATCCAAAATTTTAGGGTTTGAGCATCTCTACTGCGACAATGATCATGAATATGGATTTTTTTCTGTTTTGAAAAAAGAAAAACGACACTTCTTAGAATTTTTTCCACCATCAATTTTGATTTTTAGTGGAAGCACTATTTTTTGATGTCCATCTTAGAGATGGACATTTGATACATGAGGAGACTGGTAATAACAGGTGAGTAGGCTTTTCAAAACCATGTCCTTTTAAATTTCCTACTTTTTGTAGAAAAGTGATAATGATTTCCATGAAGCAAATAAAATTTATTAAGATTAGTGGAAATCAGTCAAAATTTATTCTTAGAGAATGAAAATTTTAATCAAAACAACAAAAAGGTCTAGACCATAATTTTTTTTTAATGTCGTAAATAAAATTTAAAAAGCATTTAAAATCGAGAATTAAAACATATAAAAGACTTTTCAAAACTAATTTACTATTTTGTAGCCCAAATAGTATGATCTATTTTAGACATTTCAAAATTCTTAATTTAAATTTGTCGATTAATTTAGTTGTTCGTCACATATTGTAGGCCACGATCTAGTAAAGCAATTCTAGATGAAAACATAACATACATGGATAGTATGCGTCGTTATTTTTTATAACTTTTTCAAAAATCTTCAGTAATTAGGAATAGCCATAATTGAAATTTAAAGCCATGAGAAACTCAAAACTACAAAATAAAAGCACCCATATATGTAATTCCAGACCATAATAAAGGGAAAATATTAAGTAAATGATCAGACCTCATGAAGTTGGTTAAATCAATTATTTTAAAATTTGGATTGTTATTGTTGATTAAATCTTCTTAAATACATGTTATAGTGACCAAATTGCCTCCATTCAAATTTGAGTATCTTGAGGAAGTAGGGGCATAGAAAGTTTGTGGATGATAGATATTTAATTTTTTATATTTCAATCAATAAAAGTCAAAACATAAAAAATTCAGAAATTAAAATTTAGAAAGATTTTAAACCCATTTTATATTTCAAAGTAAAAATCTAGAAAAGGAAAACATATGGATATATTTTCTGAAAATATTTGAAAGATTCATAATTGCGAAAATAAAAAAAAATAATCATAAACTATTTTTGAAGCATAAACTTAGCACAAAAAATTATATATACAAAATACATTTTTCTAAAGGAATATTCTAATTTTCATTTCAATTTAAAGTATTCCATGCCTATATAACCCATGCTCATATTGTCTCTCCCATTATATATGTCATGCTTAATACATGTAAGGAAAAAGTTATATAAGGTTGCAATCTTAAAATGTAGAACTAAGAAGTACCCAAAAAAATCCATGTTAAAAGGTTTTTTTGAAGTTGAAATTCCTTTAATTGATCATCTCGACATCCAGATATATGAATATGTAAAAAACAAAAAGACTTTTGAGTCTCAAAAATAGTGCATCTTACAACACATTATTTGTAAATTTTTATAACTAACGATGAAAATTGATTCTCAAGCCATCCTAAGAATTTTTACACCAAAATTATATCTTATGATCAATTTTGGGGGTGCACCTTATTGTGATTGTTTAAGGTTGCAACACCTATTATTATTCTTTCATATTTATCTATTGAAAGCTCTATTTACCTATACCTTGCCCTAAACTCCCTATCTTGCCCTAAACTCCCTATTCACATGTCCTATATCCTCTTTAGCATCCCTATCTTTCAAGATAACATGTCCTACATCCTCTTTAGCAGTAGGGTCTCTTTTTATTTGAATGCCACGTGTTCTTCCTTTTTTTTTAAATTTATATATATATATATATATATATATATATATATATATTATTCTTTTACGTTTATCTATTAAAATCTCCATTTTAACCCTCTTAGTTAGGCTTGAACTCTTGAACTCAAGCTCTTTCTAATCTTTCAAGCAATAGGATCCCATTTTATTTTAATTGCACACGTCCTATACCTAATTTTTATATCTGTAGTACAGGCTACAACAATATAGATAATATCAGATTACTAATGTACGAGGATCCCATTTTATTTTAATTACACATGTCCTATGCTTAACTTTGATATATGTAGTACTTAAAATATAGGTAATACTAGTGTCATCAGAACTAGATTAGTTATCGAACCTTCGAAGTATCGAGTACGATCAAAACTGATTCAATCATCTGTAGAAATAATTGGGATCGAATATTAAAAACAAAAATATAGCAAAAATATATTAAAGATATATATTAAAAAATTACCTAGCTTATGTAACTGGTGTACCTAGTCAAAACCGGCTAGTCCAGACCAATTTAGTTTCGGCCAACTTTCATCAAATGCAGTTTTACTTTAGATCGGACCAGCTAAAGTATCGTTAAATGGTTTAACCATTCTGAACGTCTTAATAACATTTGAATAAAATGGGTGAACATAACGATAAGAATAAGAGTTGTGTTGTTTTCTTGATTTATAATCGCTTTATATTTATTTACCGGGTTGACCAGCAGGATATGGGCCAGGCCTAGTTTCAAGCCAGATGGGGCACCTGTTAGGCCTTGTGGGCCTTGCCTAGTATGATTGAAATATTTTTGGGCCAGCCCTGGCGCGAACCTTTTTAAGTTCCTGCCTGGCCCAATTTTTCGGGGCCATGTCTAGATTCAAATTATGGGCCCAGGTTAGGCTTGAGCCCATATTGCACAGTTTTGAGCCAGCTTGGCCAGGGCAGGCCAGGCCCGAGGCATTACCGGCCCTAGTCATGGTTTTATATAAACAAATTTGAGTATGAGAAAGAATCATGCCCTCGTGAATAGGGCTGGGCCATGCTTCAACAAGGCCGCCCTAGCCCAATCCTTGCCCAAAAATGTGCCACATACCGAATTTTTTTGGTGCGGCTCGGTCTGTGCCCGACCCCAATCCATGATAATGAGGCCTTAGCTGAGCCCAGCCCAAAATCAATTCAGGCCGGGTTGGTGCTAGCCCAGGATTGGCCCAAATTTGTGGGCCTACGATGCCTAGCCCATGGGTCCTAACATACAGGCCAAACCCAGCCCGAAACTAAGTCTTGCCCAAAAGCCTATGGGCTGGACCAGTCCCATTGACAGCGCTGCTCGTGAGAGAGAGAGGGGCACAAAGTCCATACGGCTATGCATGCGTTTTATTGTATGATCGAAATCCGATGGCAAAGCGCATGGGATTTTTGTAGCTTTTGTTAAGCTTTTGCTATTAAAACTTTTGGATTATTTGGAGTCATCAAATGGTGCTGTGGTGTAGTCGGTTATCACGTCAGTCTTACACACTGAAGGTCCCCAGTTCGAGCCTGGGCAGCACCAATCCCTCTTGTTTTTTGGGCCCCCTTCTCTCTTCTTTCAACTAGCAAAAGATTTTATGCTCCTGAGGGTGCATATTCAATATTTAGTACTTTATTTTATTTCTTATAATTAAAACTAATAATTAAGGGCCATGATTTCATGCAACGGTTGTTTCATAGTACGATGCAAAATCCAAAATCCATGTCTGTGTTATTTGTATGATCCAAAATTTTATACACACACTCTCTTCATCTTAATAATCAATTCAAGAAAAATAAAAATTCAATTTGAACCCTTAGAAAAAATACAATTTGAACCCCGAGAAAAAATTCAATTTGAACCCTTAGATATGTCAAAATGAATTCACCTCCAACAATGAATCTAGACCATTCATTTGGTGAATTTCAAGATCTTATCATTTGCAAACTCAAAATCATTTTTTTTTTTTTAACATCGTTCATCTAATGATAATGCATCTAAAAAATTTGGAAAAGAAAAAATACCTCTAAAGGCTATATCTAAGTATCTTATCAAAATGGACGGCCTAAGTTAATTGAGCTAAAAGAATACTTTGTAGATTAGGTTTTCAAATTTTTCTTTTTTTGTGGTTGTTCATTAGAATGAAATTAGTGTATATTTTAAATTTTGGATCAAACAAATAGCCTTAACATTATTTTTTAAGATGGTTGTATTATATTACTATACAACCGTTGCATGAAATCATCGCTCAATAATTAATATGTTCTTGCTATAGCATATTAAATATTCTTTTCTTGAGTAAAACCTTATTTAAGAATATTTTTAGGACCTAAAATTTTAGGGCTTGTGGATCTAACCTCTCAGCATAGCGACATACATTCAAAAAAATAAATAAAGGAAATTTTGTACATCAATACACGCGCCTAAAAGAATAATTACTTAAGCTTGAACATATTGTCTTTTATTATAATTATAATTATTTTATTATTTTATGGTTAAATCTAAATGTTTAGAAAAATAAAATTCATTTTCTTGTAAATAAATTTAAAATAAAGTTCAAAATTAAAAATCCAAAAAAATAATAATCCTGCAATACTCTTTTGTATCATAGAGTTGAAAAGAGCACCTTGTGCACAATGCAAGCACTCGTGGCAAGTATAAGAGCATAAGTGGCATTCAAAAGTTTATATCTTTGCTTTTTTATCCTTATGCTTGGAAAGCTCATCATCATTAGCAGAGTATTTTTTTAACTATTTGGGGTCGGTCATACGAATTTTGATCCACCATTGTGCTTTATTAAGAGCCAGTGAGGCCATAAGTCGTCATATTTTTTCTCACCACTTCCAATCATGTCCTTTTGAGTCTATCCATTGCCTTTTTTGAGCCTTCTACATGAACCAACTCATACCAACTAACATATATTGTATTGGTTCTCCTTGACCACCCAACATTTTGCCCCATAAAACAAAACTAGTCTCACCGCTGTCCTATAGAACTTCAGCTTCAGCTTCATTGGTATGTGGCAATCACATAAAACCTCGATTGTACATCTTGACCTCGCCCATCCAACTCTAATTCTATGTACGACATCTTCTTTAATCTATTATTTTTCTTAGATTATCGACCCAAAATATTGAAAGTGCGCTCTTTTTAGTAATTTTTTGTCGCCAATCTTAACTACTTCCTCGTCTCTACTCATTTTACAACTAAACTTGTATTCCATATACTCTGTCTTAATTTGACTAATTTTAAAAATGTTAGATTCTAAAGTATCCCTTTAAAGTTCTAACTTTATGGTGATGCCGCTTTAGGTCTCATCGATCAAAACTATGTCATCTGCAGACAACGGTACCTCATCTTGTAGGTGCCTAGTTAAGTCGTCTATAACTAAGACAAATAGGTACGAGCTCAACGCTGATCCCCTTATGTGGACATATTGTCACTGAAAATTCACTTGTGTATTCACTAATTGTTCGTTCACTAATTAGCATTGCCTCGAACATATTTCTCATCAAGTCAATATAATATCTTGAGACTCATTTATTTTCCAACAACTACCAAATTAAATCTCAAGGTATCATAGGAAAACTAAAAAGTAATTAATTTTTTAAGGGATGTAAATATCTCCTATATTTTCAAAGTTTTAAAAAATGTTCCCAATATTTTGTATTTTACATTAGTGTCCGATTTTTTAAAAGTCCATCTAGTATTTCAATTTATCTTATTTTATCTATATCAAATTGAGTTCAAATTTTGGATATTCATATTTCACACCATCACATATATATAAAATACAAAAAAATAAAAATAAAACTATCAAAATATATGCACAAATTTTAGGTGTACTTTTGTCATTATGCACATTTTATTTCATATGAAATTATTTTTTATAATTTTATATCTTTTGTATGTTTACTGTAGTGCGAAGTATAGACAACCAAAATTGAAAAATTTAATTTATAGAAAAAACAAAACTAAAAATACCATCCTCGCCTATTATGGGACAAAATAGCGGAGTATGCAAAGCACAAGAGAAGCCTCAAGACAGAGACCAAAAGTGGCAATTTTTTTTTTTGAGAGAAAGACAATATAAAATATATTGCAAGAGAAAGGATGTGTTGGTGAAAAGAGAGTTTCAAAACGGGAAATTTAATACGGTTTCTATAGGTTGCAACCTTAAACAATCCAACTAAAGAGTACCTCCAAATTTTATTATAACATGTAATTTTGGTGTAAATTTTTTTTTGGATTAATTGAAAATATTTTTGCATGTCTAATTATTAAATTTTAAATTTAAAAAATAGTTAAAATCAAGTAGAACTATAAATATACGAAAACCTTGAAAATAGACGGTCTAAAAAATGTGTTGCAAGATGCAGCGGTCTTGGGACTCAAAATCTTTTTTTGTTTTTTGTTTTTTCATATTCATATATCTCAATGACGAGATGATCAATTAGAGGGTTATTCAACATTAAAAACAACATTTTCTAATGGAATTTTTAGTTGATATTTGATTCTACGTTTTACTCGTTGCAACTTTGTATAAACTTTTTCATTTATAAAATATGTAGTGGCAGTGGTTGTCACTGTGAATAGCGTTGTACGTTCTCTATGTTCTTGAAAAGATAATACCTCAAAATTGAATGGAGATTGTCCAATTCTTGGAGATAAGATGTAAGTTAGAAAACTGCAAACTCAAATTTTTATTTTAAAATAATCATGGACAAAGTGGTTCCCAAAAGTCAAAATTGAAAATCGATGACTACCTTATACTATACAAGTAAGGCACACCTCCAAAATTTGTCGGGGAAAAGGTAGTGTTAGAAATCTCATGATGGCTTAAAAATCAATGATCAACTCTATTCATGAAACTTAAAATTTTAAAACAGGTGAGCACTTGAAATTTTCGAAAATAGACTGTTCAAATAACTTATTATAAGATGCATTATTTTAGGATTTGAAGTTCTTTTTTTTCTTTATGTCCATATAACTCGAAGTGGAGATGATTAATTGGAAGGTATCTCTTAATAACAAACTTTTCTTTTAGATTTTTGAGGTCCACCTTACTTCTATTGTACAAGGATGCAATCTTGAATAAACTATTGGGACAATTACTAAAAAAAAAAAAAAGAAAAAAAAAAAAGAAAAAAGATTATACTTTCTATACAACTTACCTCCATTTTCTTGTACACAAAAATCAATTTGGCCATATTTGATGTTGACTTTCGGACCCAGCACCACATTGCCGGAGCGCACCATCGCATTGCTGGAGCACTGTACACATTGTCGGAGCACACCATCGTATTGCCGGAGCATTGTGCACATTGCCGGAGCGCACCATCGCATGTAATTCAAGAGTGTTCCACTATTGGACCGCACTTACACAATGCTGGATATTTGTGACTCTAGAGTGTTTCACTGCTGGATCCCTGTGACTCCAGAGTGTTTCACTGCTGGATTGCACTTACACAGTGCCGAAGCGCTTGATCCACTACCGGATCGCACTTACAACCGGAGCCTCTATTTTGGTGAGATAGAGGAGAGAGGTGTGGGTAAGTTAAAAGTATGGGAGGTTAGTTTAGGTAATTTTTTATTTATTTTTGATTGGGGGTATTTTATATAGAAAGTTTATTTTGAGGAAAAAAGTGAGAAAAAAAAACAAGTTAAAGTTGAGGTAAGTTGCATATATCTTCTTAGGGTTTTTGATAATTTTCCCTTAACTCCTTCCTTCAAAAACTTTCCAATGAAAAAATTACCACCGTAGATGTACAATATGATCCCGCCGAGCTTGATTTCCACGCTATTCAAATGAAGTGTGAGGAAAGGGAGAAACACGCATGCAAGTATGGTACGAGAGAGAGGCAAGCTTTAGGGCTACTGCCGATACTTTTGCCGCCACAATTTTCCCCAGAGCTCTCTCTCTCTTCAAACAATGGCGGAAAATGGTGCTTCTGCAAACTGTGAAATGATGATGCATCCAGTTTTCATCAACACTAGTATCGATACCCACATAACCCTGCTCATCTCTTCTCAAGATACTGTGGAGGATCTCAAAAGTCAGCTCTCTCTCTCTCTCTCTAAAATATGAATTGTTCTCTGTAATTTACTTTGACATATCTGCTTGATTTGATACCTTTCGTGGGAGAAAAGACTTTCTTGTGATGAGCTTATATTTTGTATGGTTTCTGGTTATTCTTCTTGTGCTGTTAACTGGTTTAGTTTCTTTGGCGATTGATGGGAGCATGCAATGTCTGTGTTGATTTGGGTTCGGGTTTCAAAGTCGATTAGATTTTGGTTTTCTTAAGAGATGATGCTTGTGGGGCCCCCTCCCCTTTTTTTTTTGTTGCGGATTGTGTAAGGATTTGTTCATGGCGTATCTTTGATTTCATTGCAATGCATGGAAATTATCATTGTTTCTGTTCTTTGTTTGCAGGGAAATTAAGCAATGAACACCATCTTTGTTTCCCTGATATAGGAGAAATTACGATTCATGCATTAAAGGTATGATAGCTCTTTGCTTACAGTCATGGATTGTGATAAAATTGTCATTACAGTTTCCTATTATTGTATTCCTCTTTCTTAGTCCATCTTTTTATTTTCATTCTCAGCAAGAATTTTCTGTTTTTAGTTTTCTTTGTTGGTTCAGATCATCCATGTTCCTAACCAGCATCACCACCACCCGCCCCCGCCCCCGTCCCCGCCCCCGCCCCCGCCATCTCTCTCTCTCTCTGGCTTGTCTAGCCTTGCTCAATTGGTCACATTATTAGCAAGTATTTGTTGCTGATGCCGATGATAAAATTGAAATGTATCATTAGTCTCTCTCCCCTCCTCTTTTCTATCGTTTGTTTAAGCCTTGCTTAGTTGGTCATACCATTTGCTAGTAGTTTTGGTGATTCCTACGATATAATAGTGCACACTTCCCCCCCTACCCTCCTCTCTCTCTCTCTCTCTCTCTCTCTCTCTCTCTCTCTCTTTGCTTAAATTTATTTCTATAATTCTATTTTCTGTGTCAAATTGATAGACTGTTTCATTTGGTCACAGATGAAAATGGGTTCACACTTGTATCAATTACCAAATTCCATGATGGTTCAGCCATTCTTTCAGGGGAAGAAAGGAGCTTGGTTTCTCTACATAGATGCTTGTCCTGTGAACCCAGTGAAATCTGTAGTGAACTCCAAGGACCATCTCTTGAGACTAGAGAACGGTGAGGCTCAACAAAAATCCAGTTTGATCTGTTTTAGGGGTGATGCCACTGACTCTCTGGACCATGTTTCAAAAGGGACGGTTGCTCCTTCTAGTGAAAGAGATTACCTTAGATCTGATAAGGCTTTTACCCAGTCCAGTAACCATGCTGAGAACCCCACTTTGCTTGAAAATCCAGTTTTTGAGAATTTACCCCTAACCCAAGTGATCAGCAGTAATATAAAAGACATTCAAATTCATTCTGCCATTTTCACCAACAATGAAAGAGAAAATTCTATTGAGGCTGGTGACAATGTCATGGTTGATAAGGTAGAAAAGGAGCCAATGGAGAAGCGAAACACATTACCTCATGATCTCCAGAGTGAGGAACAAGGGTCCTTAGTTCAGAGCAAGAAAAGGCGCAAGGACTCATTGACTAAATCAGATGACATTTTGGAAAATACTCAAGTTCCCAACACTAATTCTAAGAAAAGGCGCAAAACTAAGAAAGAAATCGAAGATGGTGTCGGGAATGGGCATAAAGAAACTGAGGTGGGTAATGACAGGGTTAGCAAAGAGGCACCTGGTTTAGAGAGAAATGCCATTTTAGATGCTTTGAAAGGCAGTGATAACATGGAGATTACGCCACTAGAAGAATTGTCTGATAGAATGGTCAAAGTGAAGAAGAGGAAAGATAAAGAGTGTAATGATGAAGTTGGGGATGGAGCTAAGGAAACTGAAACAGTGACTGACAGATGTATTAATGGTGCAAACAGAACTGTCAAAGTTAAAAAAACGAGAAAGGAACCAGCCAATCATCAGGAAGCAAAGGCTAATGCTTTGCCTACTGTTTCTTCTCTAGGAAATGGTAACACTAAGCAAGAAGAGAAAATAAATCTGGAAATGAACTTATCTGAAAATTTAGAGAGAGAGAATGACTTTGATTATTCTGGAATGAAAAAAGTTAGTCTAGACATGATTTCTCAGGATACATTAGAAAGCAATTCCAAGAACAATTCATCAAGCGTTCTGGATGAGAATAACAGAGATCCACCAGAAAGTCCAAGAATGTCCACCCAAAAGGACAGTCATCATCAACTTGACATTGTTAGTCGTGCCACCTCAGACTCTTTTGCCAATTCGGGTGATATTGTTCTTAGCCAGGTAAATAGAGGGAAAACTTCAAAGATACCTGTTAAGGTTAAAGAAAAGAAGCTTAGGAAGCCAAAGGACAATCATGTTGATCATGCAGATGAAGATCTCGGTGTTCATCGGGATCATGGGCCAATGAAAGACAACGAGATTTCATCAGGTGTCAATAAAATAGAAAACAAGGCTCCAAATTTCTCAAACAAGAAGCTGAGATCAAAGAAGAAAGAGTTAACAAAGCCTGCTGTGTCTGCTCTAGGAAATGATGGAATTGATCGAGGAGAGAAAGAAAATAGTGTAATGAACATTTCCAAAAATTTGGAGAGAGAGAATGACATTGATGTGTCTCAGGATACACTACGAAACAATTCCCAGATCAATCAGGGGGATCTTCCAAAGAGTTCTACAAAGTCCTCTCAGAAAGATGGTCATCATCATGAAATTGTCATTGGTGCTGCCTTAGATTATTTTGCAAATAATTCAGGTGATATGATCTTTGGCGAAGTAGAAAATAAAGCCGATGCTTTAGGGCAACCCAATGAGAAAAAAAATAAAAAGCCAAAACAACAAAAGGATAGAGGGGATGCATTAAGGCAACCCATTGAGCTAAAAAATAAAAAGGCAAAACAAGGCGAGGATATCCATAAATTAGATAATGAAGCTCCAAAATCATCAAAGAAGCAGCCAAGGAAATCTAGGAAGGAAGCAGCTACAAATGATACAAATGATTTGGAATCCTTGCAGCTAACCCAAGATTCTGTGAATTTAGAGGCTGTGGTTACTGGAAGTAAAAGTGTAAGGAAACCAAAGAACACTCAAGATATTAGGCCTCCAAAAAATGATAGTTGCTTCGATGTTGGTGAAACTATCCATACCGATCAGAGGGATGAAACTGAAAAAGATATGTTTGCATTGTCGGAGACTGAAAAGCTCAAGAAAGTGACTTCACATGAAATTTCAAAGAACCGATTGATGGGGTCTAAGGAAGAAGCAAAAAAGATGGTAGAGAAAGAGATTCCACAATTATCTGAAACTTTAGAAGCCAAGCAGATTAACTCAAGGATGCTCGAGTCTAGTGTGAAAAAGGGATCACCCAACACTAAAGTTATTGATGATAAATACCAAAATGCTAATTCTTTAGATTGTGACCGCCCTGGAACTGGAAGTATGCATGTGTTAGATAAAGTGAATTTCTTTGGTCGCACTGCACCTGAAGGAGGTAGAGATAAAGTTGTTGGTAATGCAAAAAAGGATACTAGAAAAGAACACTTGAGTATTTCTCGGGATGCAGCGGTTGATTCTAGTGCAAGCACGAGATCCTTGCCTGACGATCTTGACAGAAACAAAGGGAGGAAAAAGCTTATCTCCGAAGGAAACCACCGTTATGAGGTAAAGGGAAATGAAATGAAAAGTTCAAAGCTAGTTTCAAGCGAGCTAAAGTCTAAGATGGGTTCTTCAGCCAAATCAATTTCACTTTTTAGGAATGATGAAGATGATGATGATGATGATGAGAGCTCTGAAGAGGAAAGTGAGTCGGGGACATCTGAATCTTCAGATAATTCTTCTGCATCAGTTGATTCAGATGACCAAGCCCACAAATCCTTGCATACATCAAGATATGGTATTTCTCATTCTTAAGATTTATTTTGATTGTTTTCGTTTGTAGAATTCAACTTTACTTTTATGATTACTAGATGTCTTTCT
>NW_006499848.1:2174556-2184829 GCF_000471905.2 Amborella trichopoda
TATTTTGGTCAATTTTTTTCATGTCAAATATTTTTTTTATATTTTTCGAAAATTCTCTTATTTTTGATGAATACACCTCCAAATTTCAAGTCATTCTGATTTGTAGAAAAAAAATAAACAATGAAACACTGCCGGACAAATCGTGACCGCACGATGAACTTTGGACGGTGATGGGGGTAGGCGAAATCACTGTTCATTTTCGCCTATAGGCGTTGCGTAGTGTTTTCCATATATATATATACTTATCTACAAAATTGAGACACTTAGGTCTTGTGAACCCCTTCAGGTGCTAGAAGATCTGCAATCTTGTTGGTGATGTGCAATGTAAATTTTTTTGGTAGTTAACAAAAGTTTAGTTAATCTAATTAATTTCTTCACAAGTATGTATTCACAAAATTGGAATGCTACTATGAAACCCTACTTGTCTACGAAGTGAAACACTAAGCGAGGCCCATGCCCAATCATCTGCAATGTTATTGGTTTCCCTCCATGAGTGGTGGCGTGAAACCGAAATGTTTCTCTTCATTGGTTTCCCTCCATGAGTGGTGGACTGAAACCAAAATGTTGCGCAAAGTTGTGAATATCTCTAAAAAATGGATGCCAACGACAATGGAGGCTTTGACTCCTTCTCCTAAGAGATCACATTCTTTGCCTCTCCTTACTTATGTTTCCTTTGACTCATTTCATTCCCTTCAATACAGCAAGATAGTGTCATCCTTTTTGATCCTTGAGGCTTGATTTTATAGGACAATATCTTGCCCTTCTATAGTCGATACGATAGCCTATTGTCTACACTTGTTCCCTACACTTTACACCACCATTTTGTGGTCATTAAGCCTTCATTACATTGCTGTAACTTCTGTTTCAAGATTAGTTACAGCAAGGTAAACCTTGGTTTGCATGAGGGTTATGACTTAGTTATGTGCTCTCATCATGCCTTATCATAGTGTGTACTAGCCTTATTGCCTAGTCTTCGCGCCATCTATTTGTGAGATTTTGGATCCATAACCTTGCTGTAATTAGTGTTCTAAGTCTCAGTTACAGCAAGGTAAAAATTGATTTCCATGAGTTTTGTAGCTTAGATTGATAGTCTATAAAAGGCCCTTTCATAAGGAGTCGATATGATGGATCAATTGGTCAGCACTGGCATGATCATGCTAGATCTCTTTATGATGTGTGTTCACTGATCTAAGCATCTTTGAGTGACCTATTATTGTGTAAGACTGCTTCCTTGGTTGGCTTCCTATATTTCAGGAGTGAGGAGAGTCCCGCATCCCTGCGCTATTACAGGCGGAGATTTTGCTTGGGTGTAATAGTTTCGAGGGGTGACCGTGAGCAAACTGAGTTCTATGATTGCCTTCCCATGGTCGAAACTTTCTTAATTGAGTTCTAATAAGTTTGTACCAGTCTTGTTAAGTGAAGGAATGCAGTTGGATTGTATTTTTATGTAAATTAAAGGTGTATATTGTGTAGAGAAATTGTATGGTGCAGATGTTTGTATAATGTACACATTGTCTTGTATGTAATGCTTCCTTAACTTGTGTTTTGAGTGGAAATTGATGGGGGCTATGAGGAGTTCCTTTTCTTCTTTATTTTGAGTTGTAAAAGGGGATTTAAGGTGGTGGTATTAGTCCCACCTTGCTGTAATTTTGTGTTTTTTGTCCTTGAATTGATGTATACTAGCCTCTTGTAATAAAAATTCATACAAGGGGCTAATTCATGCATCCAACAAAAAGCAGGGATTGAAACCTACTGAATCACTTATAGATCGTACCAGCAAGTTGGATCTCATTTTTGATACTCCTTCGGAAGATGTGTTCTATATCAGACTTGTGGGGAAACTCATATATTTGTCTAGCGCTGATATGATCTTTTTAGTCAATTCATGGATGCATATTGATCTACACATATGGATTCTGTCGCCAAGATCTTGAGCTATCTCAATTCATCTTCATTTTGTTAACAACCATTGAATATCGACAACCTAAGTAGCCAAATACAGGTATGAGTATCCTATCTGACACACATACCCACCAGGTGACATACATTTTCGTATATAATACACAAACTAAATATTATTTGTACTATAAGGGCTATATATGTTAACATTCATTTTATATTTTTGGTACATCATACTGATTTCGTATCACGTTCTGGGTGACGTATACAATATATTTTATTGTGGACTATTATAAGTTTAGGCACACGGGCACTATACATCTTTTTTATTTTATGTAATTTCTTTTTCCCTGTTGGTTAGTTAATGTTCAGCAAGACAAGTAGCGTCGTCGGTAACTTCTAGTTGCATGCCTTCTCTCTCCATCGCAGCTCTAAAGCTGTGTTAGTCTTAGGGTTGGGTTGTCTCTTCAGGTAGAACGTAGGGCATCTATAACGGTTTGGTCTGTCTTCCCTTAACGTTTTTTCAATACACAAATTTATATTTTTTTTCCTATCAATAGCCAACATTTATATCTTTTATACATAGGTGAGGTTTGTATAAGGTGCCCACCTTATACTATAAAAGTAAGACGTACCTTGAAATTTTGTCGGAAGATGTAGTTATGTTGTTGAGGTCTAAATTTTGTTGGAAGATATAGTTCTGGTGTTGAGGTATAAGAAGGGTGATGACCTTAAACTTTCCCTTAAACCGTCTCATACATAGGTAAAGGGGCTGCGTTGTGTTAGGTACGTAGCAAATGTAAAATTTTGCCAAAACTTATCCTGAACATACAATATCTGCTTATATTAGGGTGTTCCCCAGAAACGACGCACTGTACCGGAACCCGGGTACAGTGACAAATGAACAAGGGGTAGCTAGGGCATTCCCTAGAAGCGATGCGCTGTACCGGACCTCAGGTACAATGAGAAATGAGCAGGGTTAGCTAGGGTGTTCTCTAGTAGTGATGCGCCGCAGTGCCACCCGGTTGCAGTGAAAAAGAGGCAAAGGTTCCAGCAACATCTTGGACGAGTGCAGGTAAAGAAGTTAGTCTAAGAGAATAGAATTCGTTTAGCCACATAGAATGTAGGAACACTTACAGGTAAGAGTATGGAGTTAGTGGATACAATGAGACCAAGAAGAGTAAACATAGTCTGTTCGTAGGAAACTAAATGGAAAAGAGAAAACGCTATAGAAATAGATGTGTATAAACATTAGTATACAGGAAAGGATAATAATAGAAATGGCGTAGCCATAATAGTATACAAAGATTTAAAAGATAAAGTAGTTAATGTCAAAAGAATAGGTGATAGGCTCTTATTAATTAACCTTGTATTAGGGGATGAGATAATTAACGTAATTAGAGCTTATGTACCACAAGTAGGATTAGATGATATAATTAAAATACAATTTTGGGAGGACAGATGGAATAGTCCAAGACATACCAAATGGAGAGAGGACCTTTTTAGCAGGTGACTTAAATGGTCATGTAGAGAAGGATAGTAGAGGATATGAAGGGGTACATAGGGGATATGGGTTTGGAAAAAAAATGAGATGGGTGAGACTATTCTAGATTTTACTATAGCCTACGACCTAGCAATAGCAAACACTTACTTTAAGCAAGATGAACATTTAATAACTATAAAAGTGAATCACATAAAAGCCAAATAGACCTATTCCTGGTTAAGAAAGTAGATCGACCGTCATGTAAAGACTGCAAGGTTATCCTAGGAGAGAGTTTGATTACCCAACATAGGCTCGTGGTTATGGACGTCTGCATAAAGACATGGAAGAGAAGGGGTGAAAGTAATGGTATCCAAGAACTAGGTGGTGGAATTTAAAAAATAAGAAAATATATTTATTTAGGGATAAATTAGTTCAAGAAGGAAATGGAACTCTAAACATGATGTCAATGTAATATGGAATGAGATGGATGACTGTATCAAGAAAGTGGCAAAAGAAGTTTTAGGAGAATCTAGAGGGAAAAGAAACTCTGATATAGAAACTTGGTGCTAGAGTGATGAGGTTCAGAAGGGCCATTAACGAAAAAACGTTCATGTTATAAAATTTGGCAGTGTAATAGAAACGATCAAAACTTAGAAAAATATAAAAATGCTAAGAAAAACGTTAAACAAATAGTAAGTAAAGCTAAACTTAAGGCATATGATAATCTTTAGAATAAACTAGGAACAAGAGAAGGTGAAAAAGATGTCTTCAAATTAGCAAAAATATGAGAGAAAGAGTGTATGTATCTAAACCATATTAAATGCATTAAGAGTGTGGATCAAAGGGGTCTTGGTAAGGGATGTCGAGGTCAATGAAAGGTAGAGAGTTTATTTTCAAAAATTATTAAAGGGAAAATATCTCTATACCCCCTGTTTTTAACTTTCATTTCTCAATACACCCAAGGTTTCAAAACATATCTTTGAGCTTGAAGATCCTATGTATTATATCTTCTAACCCCTTGGATCTATTTTACTAACTTTGACCCTATTTTTTTTATCCCAAACAAATTTTAAAAATATATACCGTTTCTAAACCGCATCCTCTCTTCACGTGATTTCCTAAAACATCTCTCTCTCTCTCTCTCTCTCTCAATCTCCGTATTCCCTTTTTCCATCTCTTCTCACTCCAACAAATACTCCAACCTTCTCTCTCTAAAAACCGCCATTATAGACCTCGACAACTCTCTCCAGAACTTGAACCTCACAGTTGACCAGTTCACCGACGGGATCGCACCGGAAATATCCCAGATCGACGACCTCAAGCCTCTCAATCTCTCTAACTTCTTTAATGGCAGTTAATGATATTAAAGATCAATGGCCTCAAGCTCGACACCCTGTTTTTGCAGGTTAATGGCTTTTTTGGTTGATTACACCAGAGCTTGGAAGCTTGAAGAGCTTGAAATCCATGGACCTGAGCAATAACATGCTTGATGAATAGATCCATGTGGAGTTTTCGATGAATAGATCCCTGTGGAGTTTTCGGAGCTCAAGAACTGGCCCTATTAAATCTCTTCCGAAATCGGCTTCACTCCTCAATCCCTGGTTTTATTGGGGATTTGCCTGAGCTCCAGGTCCTTCAGCTGTGGGAGAACAATTTTACAGGGAGTGTTCCTCAACAACTTGGAATGAATGGTACAACTTCAAAAAAAAAGCCAACTTGGAATGAATGGTAATCTTGTTCTTTTTGATGTCTCATCAAACAAGTTCCCTGGTTCGTTCCACCTCACTTTGCTATGGTGGAAAGCTTACCCCTCTAATAACCCTAAACAACTGCTTGTTCGGTCCAATACCAGAGTCCCTTGGTGAATGTGTTTCTCTCGTTAGAATTAGAATGGGACATAATTACTTGAATGGCTCGATCCCAAAAGGTTTGCTCTCTCTCTCTCAAATCTTATTCAGGTCGAGCTCCAAGATAACTATCTCACTGGAAATTTGACAGATTCAAGTAAAGACTATGAAAATTTAGGTCAGTTGAATCTATCGAATAGTAAGAGAGGTCGAGAGATAGAGAGGGAGATGGTGGAAATATGGAGAGAGAAAGAGAGACATTTTGGGAGAATCACTTGAAGAGAGAGGGGATGAAGGGAGAGGATGGGGTTTAAAGAACATGTCTTTTTTAAGGCTTGTTTGGGCTAAAAAAATAGGGTGGGTAAATTTGGTTCAGAGGGTTAGAAGATATAATATATGGTATCTTCATGCCCCATGCTATACTTTGAAAACTTGGGTCTATTACAGTGTTCGAAAATCGAACCGGAACGGTTAACCGGACATGGGCCCGGAAGCGATTTAACCGGCCAACCGGTAGTCTGGCCGATTCAACCGCTCTAACCGGGCAAGTTCTGAACGATAAAAATAAGTGTTGAAAACAATAAAAAAGATACAAAAAAATCTACTAAAGCATATAAAGAATGTGATTAAAACAAAACACACTCAAATGAAGTTGAAAATTAATGAAAAAAATGGACTTACCGAATCGATTTGTGCCTAGGGGTATTTTTAAATTTTTTTGAAAAAGATGGAAAAATATAAAAGTGAGTATCAATGACCAATTTTTTTTTAAATTTTTACCATAATGTAAATAATATTAAAATAGTGTTTAAAAAATCGACTTGACCAACTCTTTATTTAAAAGAAAATGAAGAAATTAAGTTATAGTTGATAAAAAAATAGTGCCTATATTATGTATAAGTATTTAACAACTAAGAATTAAAGGGCGTATTTATCAACTAAGTAGTAAATGACGTATTGGTTAGTGGGTCTGATAATAAAGGACTACTTTAAGAGAGGATTCTAGTTCGGACTACTTTTAAGAGAGGATTTTAGTTCGATTCCAATGGGTAAGTAATTTTTTTGAACCAACAAAATGAATTCTTAAATTTTTTTGAACCAACGAAATGAATTCTTTTAATTTTTTTGAACCAACGAAATGAATTCTTAAAATTTTTTAAACCAACGAAATGAATTTTTAAAAGAAAGCTCACTAGTGGGGGGATTCGAACCATGATTCATATAAAACTTAATCATCAAAGCTAACCAATAAACCATTCTAATGTATTTGATATAAATTTGTAGTATTTTATTTAAAGTTTAAAATATCGGTTGATCACCAAAACCGTAATTGGTTTGTACAAACAAAATGAATTCTTAAAAGAAAGCTCACTGGTGGTGGGATTCGAACCATGATTCATATAAAACTTAATCATCAAAGTTAACCAATAAACCATTCTAATGTATTTGATATAAATTTGAATTAGTATTTTATTTAAAGTTTAAAATATCAGTTGATCATCAAAACTGCCCAAAACCGGAATCGGCTAGTTTGGTTCCTATCTAACCAGCTGGTTAGCGGTAAGATTGGCCGGTTTTGCGAACACTGGTCTATTGAGAAATGAAACTTAAAAATAGGGGGTACGGAGATATTTTCCCATTATTAAATGACGAACACAATAGGAACTTAGGGGTAGAAGGAACTGTTGGTACAAATAAGGCCGAAGGTCATAGATACATTTGTAGGATTAGGATGTCGGAAGTGAAAGAAACTTCGAAAAGGATGAAAATAGGAAAGACTTTAGGATTACATGGTATCCTGATAAAGGTTTGGAAGTGCATGGGGGAGATTGGCATTGACTAGTTGACGAAGCTGTACAACAAAGTTTTGAGAAGAAAAACAATACCAAATGAATGGACGAAAAGTATTGTGGTACCTATTTTTAAGAACAAAGGAGACATACAGAATTATGTGAACTATTGAGGGATCAAGCTTATGAGCCATACTATGAGGCTCTGGGAGAGAGTGTTTGAGCAACGACTAAAGCATGAAACGAATGTACCTGAAAACCAATTTGGTTTTATGCCAGGAAAGTCAACAACTGAGGCTTTTTCCTACTTAGGCAATTGATTGAGAAGTTTAAGACGAAGGGAAAAGACCTCCATATGGTCTTTATTGATCTAGAGAAAGCTTATGATAGAGTACCTTGAGATTTGATTTGGTAGGTGTTGGAAAAGAAAGTAGTCTTTAGACACTACATCGACTTGGTGTGAGTATGTACGATGGAGCGATAATTAATGTACGAACAACTAGTGGAGAGACAATTGAGTTTTTAGTGATAATAGGTCTACATCAAGGGTTAGCATTGAGCCCGTATCTCTTTGTTTTAGTTATGGACGACTTAACTAGGTTCTTACAAGATGAGGTATCGTGGTGCATGTTGTTCGCATATGTCATGGTTTTGATCGATGAGACCGGAAACATAGTCAACACAAAGTTAGAATTTTGGAGGGATGCTCTAGAATCCAAAGGTTTTAAAATTAGCCTGACTAAGACATAGTATATGGAATGCAAGTTTAGTAATAATAGGAGTAGAGATGAGGAAGTAGTTAAGATTGATGGCCATGAAGTACAAAAAAGATCGCACTTTCCATATCAACAGTATGATTAAATGCACATAGCATTAAATGATTAAATGCGGAGTCAACAGTATGATTAAATGCACATAAAAAGATCGCACTGAAGTAGACATGATTAAATGCTCAACACTCTAATGTCAAGTAAAAGTTAATCACCAAATCCAGATACCCAAATTTACAAAAGTATTTTAGTGCGGGGAGTTCCTTCTCAAGAGTTGAACGAGATAGATTCCCAAGTAACTTGAGCAAGTAAAATCAAGCTCATCAAGCTTTACCCTTGAAAACACATTAATGTTGTACAACTGTGAAACTGCTTCATCAGTCATAAGATTGAAATCCTTGAGTATTTCTATCGTAACATTATTCCACCAACCAAAAGTATTTACTTATGCCAAATTAAATCAGGAACTGTGAAACTGCTTCATCAGTCATAAGATTGAAATCCTTGAGTATTTCTATCGTAACATTATTCCACCAACCAAAGTATTTACTTATGCCAAATTAAATCAGGGCTGACTGGATTTGTGGGCCTCATGAGACGAGAGAGAGGAGTGATCCTTGAATGCTAATCAGGTCTACTTGTGAGTTTGATGCTTTGTTTCCATTCAATTATGTGATCATAAAAGAAATCATGGTTGTTATGATCATTTTATTTGAAGTAGTGGGTTTCAGTTTGCAGCAAAAATAAAATAAAATATGAAGGTTCCTGGGAATATCTGTCTTCTCTTGAATGTAATAGGGAAGCTCGTAGTTTGTGAGACTTGGATTGTCTATAAGCTGCTTGCAATCATTCTGCTGGCATGGGTCTTTTCTTCACTCTTGAGTATATGGGGAGTGCTTTTGAAAGCATCAGGTGTATTTTGGTCATTTTGGACAAAGTTTTTTTATGTACCTCCCAAAAAAAAGGGGGTAATCTTGCTATTTTTCCTATCAGTGTATTTATATTCTTTTTTTGTTTTGTGTTTAAACATTTTTAACTGAAGTTTTAATTTTTATATTAGATGAGTGATGATATCTTTACTGGTGCAATAACACAGGGGAATCTGCTGACGTAAACGAGAAGAAAAGGGAGACTGTTCAAAAATCTTATATTCAAGAAAAGTAAGTAGTATGTGATCTGTGGAAGTTGAGTAAAGAGGGACTACTTTTTTTCTCTAATCGCATCCCAGACCTATGCCTTTGAATTTGCTTATAAATATGATTCTTTATACAATATGAATATGCTTTCTGGAAGTTCCTGTGGTTTGAATTATTGACATTATTGTAAAATGCATATTCTCTGTACTATAGAGAAATGTGTACAGACACAAACACCCCCATAACTCTATTATTCCTTGTATAGGATGGACCATTATTTCTGCAGATGTTACTTTCGTATTTCTTGTTACCTAGTTGCAATATTTAGTCAGGATTAGTAAAATCGTCTCTTCGATTGGAATTGGGTGATGTAATCATTAGATTGTTGTAAATCGTGTATTCTTATATGACCTTGTTGCTGATTTTTATGAATATATGCAGTTTCCTATGATTTCTTTAGAAAACCGTTAAGCAACTGTATCAAAATTAGCTTCTTTATAAATCAATGCAGAACTTGTGATTAGTAGAATCAGATGGATTTCTAAGTCCTAAATCCCGGACCAAAACTATTAAATCGGGTTATGTAGTGACTAGATTTTTTATTAGTATAGTTAGGATTATTGGACATTTGAATTAATGCAGAACTTGTGACTAGTAAATTTCAGCTGGATTTTTGAGACCTAAATCCAGGAGATGGGGCTGGAATAGGGTCCTGTAATCACTAAGCTTTTCATTAATATGGCCAATTTGATTGAAATCTTGGAAAACACATTTTCTGATTCCATGTAGCACTGTTTTACCTTGAAACGTTTCCCTCCATTGATAAATATGATACATGAATTCGTTTTTTTTATGATGCGAAAATTCTTTTTTCCTCCCCTATTTTGATGAAGTATGGTATCCAAAATCAAACTGGGCAGTTCTCCCATTTTATTATGCAGCCAGAATTCGAATATGCATTCTTAGATCTGTCTCCTTTTATAGTGTCCCATGCCCCAAGTTTGTTTGCGTGATGTTTCTTTTCTATTGAATCTCTCAACTATTGAATGGGAAAAAATAGTTTGTGAGTTGTAATCCTTCTTAGATCTACTTTCCTTGGTTGTGTTTGAAATCGAGTGGTATTTATTGCTTAATGCAATGGTTTAGTTCCTGGACAGCATGTTAGTTGATTTAATAAAAATCGAGTGTTATTTATTGCTTCATGCAATGGTTTAGTTCCTGGATGGCATGTTAGTTGATATAATAAAAATCGAGTGTTATTTATTGCTTAATGCAATGGTTTAGTTCCTGGACAGCATGTTAGTTGATTTAATAGTCTTAGATCTACTTTCCTTGGTTTTGTTTGAAA
>NW_006499848.1:2185000-2197669 GCF_000471905.2 Amborella trichopoda
GGTGATTTAATAGTTTTCAAGTTACAATCTCTCTTACATCTACTTTCCTGGTTGTGTTTGAAATAGCATTTTGTTTATTGCTTAATAAAAGGGTTTAGGTACTTGATGACATGTTATTTGATTTGTACACAGGACCAAATATGCAGATATCGAGTGTTATTTATTGCTTAATGCAATGGTTTAGTTCCTGGACAGCATGTTAGTTGATTTAATAGTTTTCAAGTTACAATATCTCTTACATCTACTTTCCTGGTTGTGTTTGAAATCGCATTTTGTTTATTGCTTAATAAAAGGGTTTAGTTACTTGATGACACGTTATTTGATTTGTGCACAGGACCAAATATGCAGAAATTGTTGCTAAGACAAGCTTAAATGACATCTTGAAAACTACAAGTGGCCGCAAAAAGGCTCAGAGTAGGCTACCCAATGCTGAACTTAAGGATGCCAAAGGTGTGGCCCTTGATGATGTTATGGCTTCTCAAGGCTCTTAGCTTCTTCGGTTTCTTTATACAGAGGCGTTGTTCTCACTTAAGATAGATACATGTGTTGGTGTTGAGCCAAATTTTGGACCTCTGAGATTGGCTTTATATAGTAATCTGTGTAAATAGAGAGAAAACGTTCTGGTTATTTTGGACTTTGTTGTTTCATTTATTGTCTTCATTTTCTTTGTATCAAGGTAGATATCAAAGACATGTTTTGTGTCAGTGTTATATGGTTGTCCTCTTGGCTCTTTCCTATTAAAGGGTGGTGACAAGTTCATATGGTTGTCCTCTTGGCTCTTTCCTATTAAAGGGAGGTGACAAGTTCAAATTTTGACTCTTGTTCTATAATATTTCTATGGGACAAACTGGGAAAAGAAATGATATGAAATTGTGTCTTTTTGGACTTCCACTGATTGATCATTTTACAATGAAAATGGTTGAAGCCTTAGGGGCTATTTGCACTCTATTTTGTTATTTGATTCTAATGGTTCTCATGATATTTTTGACGATACTAAAAGCTTTTCCTTTTTAGAAATGGTACTATTTGCATGGTTGAAGCCTTAGGGGCTTTTTGCACTCTCATTTTGTTATTTGATTCTAATGGTTCTCATGATATTTTTGACGATACTAAAAGCTTTGCCTTTTTAGAAATGGTTCTAATGGTTCTCCTGATATTTTTGAAGTTACTAAAAGCTTTTCCTTTTTAGAAATGGTACTATTTGCACTCTATGTTGTTACGATATGTAAAGGTGTAAAGTAGTTTATGGGTGGGTCGAGGGACGCATGACTACATTTACGTCCCCTTACTCATCAACTCCACATCTATTTTTAAGATAGATGTGGAGTTGATGAGTGAGTGCCCGTGTTCGCAAAATCGAATCAGAACGGTTAACCGGACATAGGCTCGAAAGTAGTTTAACCAGCTTAACCGGTAAACTGGCCGATTCAGCCGCTCTAATCGGACAAATCTCGGGTGGTAAAAAAAGAGTTAAAAATGATTAAAACAAAACACATTCATATGAAGTTGAAAATTAATGAAAAAAAATAGATTTTAATAAATTGATTTGTGCTTAAGGGTAATTTTAAAATTTCTTGAAAAAGATGAGAAAGTATAAAAATGCGTATTAATGACCAAAATGATTTTTAATCTTTATTATAATGTAATTTTTTTAAAAAAATGCATTACAAATCAAAATTTCAATTTTTGGGAATTTATATGCATTTTTTTTAAAATACCTATTGATCGCCAAAACTGCCCAAAACCAGAACCGGCCAGTGATCTAACTGAGCAGTAAGTGTTTTGTGCATCAGGGGATGCAACCCTACCCTCTGAATGAAAAATAAATGTAACATTGTTCATGCAATTTTTGCTACTCCCTCTGAATGAAAAATAAATGCGACATTGTTCATACAATTTGAGAGCCATTTACTACAGGTTGGGCTTCCTCTTCTTTAGAAGGACATTGTTCATACAATTTTTGCTACTCCCTCTTGACTGAAAAATAAATGTGACATTGTTCATACAATTTCAGAGCCATTTACTACAGGTTGGGTTTCCTCTTCTTTAGAAGGACAGTGTTCATACAATTTTTGCTACTCCCTCTGAATGAAAAATATATGTGCCATTGTTCATACAATTTCAGAGCCATTTACAACAGGTTGGGCTTCCTCTTCTTTAGAAGGACATTGTTCATACAATTTTTGCTACTCCCTCTGAATGAAAAATAAATGTGACATTGTTCATACAATTTCAGAGCTATTTACTACAGGTTGGGCTTCCTCTTCTTTAGAAGGCCCCAACTTTCTACTACCGAAGGATTTTAGGCTTGACAGTCTCCTTACAATGCTTCTTGATCTTGAAGATGACACGCTTCTTTCATTCCTCGTCTCTATCTCTTCCGCTAAGCTATTCACAAGGTTCTCAAACCGGCGCCTGAATGTTGGAAACCTTGAGATTGACTTGCTGATCCCTCGCAGCCTGCAAAAATTTAAACAAGAAACTAAAGATTACAGATCTCCTAAATATTACAGCTGATCCCTCGCAGCCTGCAAAAATTTAAACTCGGAAGAAAGAAACTAAAGATTTCTAAGGAATTACAGCTGATCCCTCGCAGCCTGCAAAAATTTAAACTCAGAAGAAAGAAACTAAAGATTTCTAAGGAATCTTTCTTCTAAGGAAAGATGAAAATTTGAATGAAAAGGGTAAAGAGAAAGAAACTAAAGATTACAGATCTCCTAATTTAAAGATTACAGATCTCCTAATTTTCTAAGTTAATTTTCTAAGGAATCTTTCTTCTAAGGAAAGATGAAAATTTGAAGAAAAGGGTAAAGAGAAAGCATGGATAAGGGGAGGTGGATGAGTGAGATGACGCAACAAAAAGATGTGAGCACCAATTAAAGAACCAATTAAAGAACAGAACAGAAGATGTCAGCACCAATTTAGACTCAGAATTGGTGGATGAGTGAGAAGACGCAACAAAAAGATGTGAGCACCAATTAAAGAACAGAACAGAAGATGTCAGCACCAATTTCGACCGACTATAAGAAAGGCTCAGTCTAAAAACATGAACATGTAAACTATGAGAAAGGCGACAAACACACGTCTAAAAAAAAACACAAACAAGTTAAATATCGAAGGGTCCAGAAACTATACTTCAAAAAAGAAAAATCTAAGATCTAATATCAGTTCAAAATAACCTTCGGGCTAAAGCTTCAATTTCAGCACGCTTAATCTCAGATTCAGGTGGGGACCCAATATTCCAGTCCTTCATTCGCTCAGACTCACCACCGAATAAAACCAATTTATTCAGATAGTCCTCTTCAGCCTCTGAAAGCCTCTGTGCTTTGATCTGCTCCTTGATTATCATTAACGGATCAAAGAACCAATCAAAGAGCTTCTCTCTAGGTTTGTTCGTGGTAGTTATCTCCGTTTTATCACCTTAACAAACATCAAATAAACCACCTCAATTAAGTGTATACACCTCAAAAATGTACAGTAAAGAAATAATCCATCTTTGAGTAAACACAAATCATTTCCCTGACAACCCATCTTGGGATCCATTAAGTTGCATTATAAACTTGTTGAATATTAATACAGGCATAACGGTAAGGGTACGCACACCTTTTATAGGTGAGGAAGGGAGTCTCCTACTTATTTGGAAGACCGCCTTTTCCATCATATTTGATGGAAGGCTGGCCTTCCAAAAATCAACACATTTTAGCGTTGAGAAATGGCTTTTGGAAGGGCGTGAAATACCGCTCTTCCAAGATCTCCCCGTTATCAAATGTGGATGTAGGAGGTTCAACTGCCACTTCCAAAATCTCCGCTTATCACACACGCCCCAAAAGACACTTAAATAGAGGCACATAAGTATTCATCATTAACAAGTACACTCACTCACTTAATAGAAAACCAGGAGAATTCGCCTTGGCTGACCGTAAAAGTCCTTGAAAAATGCAATATGCTGGTAAGCCAATGCTCAGGATCCTGTTTCCTCCATTATTTGATCTCCATTGTTCAATATCTTTCATTGTTATTGGCCCTCCAAGAGCCAGGTTTTCTCCATGGCGTTTACATTCCACAAAGATGTGATCAAGTACCTGATGAACATACTTTCTCGTCAGGTGTCACATTGCTCTCATTCTATTTAATCTCGCACGACACACACGAGGAAATGTGCTCTCTCTCTCTCACACACACACATACACACACAAAATTATAACTAGACGAAATTGCAGAAGAGCGTGGGAGCATAGTGTACATCTACTCCCTCAAAAGACCCACCAGGGAGAATTTTTTTAATCTGAAACTTTGGAAACTACCTAATAATCACTAGATGATTATTTTCAAAAGAAAAAAAATTATCTTAGATTGGGTTTTATACGAGGGAGTAAATGGACAGTGTGCTCCAGTGGGAGTATAATATCTATTGGCATAACAGAAAGACGAACCTCTAGAGGTTTCAATTCAACCATGGAATCCCTAAAAGACTGGGCACGCAGTGGGGGGCCCCTTCCTTCGGGTTTCTCTTTCATGAAAGAAGCAGGCCTGGAGAGTGAGCCAGAAAGGGAGGGCTTCTTTTTCCGGTATTGAGGCCTGTCAGTCCCAATAACGTCTCAGTTATCATTAACAAAGATGGTGACCATTGTGATAAATATAAATTCATTTTACATCTTCTTTCCATGTTCTTAGTGATTGTATGCTACCTTGGAAAGCAAGAGCCTTCTCGCATGTCCAAAACATCATTCGTATATTCATCGTACAAGGATATGGCAGACATAATGTAGGCTAGTCCAAAGCAGGCCGAGGATTCCTGTCAAAGAAAATTAAAACAATACACATAATTCATTCTTCCATAGAGATTTTTAAATCATTAGGTGCTCTCTCTCTCTCTCTCTTTCTACACACACATACTGGCAACTACAAACAATAAAAAGCCCACGAGACAGATAATAATTGGAAATAACTTGTACCTGGTAAGTCACGACAGCCGCAAACAAGCCCAAGAAAAAACTAAAGAAAATTGAACTAAGTATAGCTCCGATTACTACTGATGGCCACAGAAGAATAGCCAGCCCAGCAAATGGCACACATGCAGTCTCCAAGAAAGGTCCTTCCCTTCCTATAAGATCATGTACCAGACGGTGCCACCCTTTAAAAAGCATGTAGGGGCTCTTGTAAAGAGCTATCAACAAGACCAGTGGCATGTCAACTAAAATGCCAAGCAGTCCAATTATGATACAACCAATCAAACGAAACAACCTGCAAATTACCACAGCATGTGTATCAATCAATTAAACCATTAAAAGGAGCATATTTGAATTTTATGATACAACCAATCAAACGAAACAACCTGCAAATTACCACAGCATGTGTATCAATCAATTAAACCATTAAAAGGAGCATATTTGAGTTTAAGACTAAATCCTCCTATTATTAGAATTTGAAAAGCGCACGAGATAAAAAAAAGGCCTATTAAATGGGATAGTGCAGTGTCCTGTTTAAAAAATTGGCTACCACTGGATAGGAGTCACTTAATAGGCGTTCGAGATAGAACCAATCCATAAAAGCCAAACAACTCCATCTCCATGAGCTGAAAGGCTGTGTTCCATAAACTAGTGCATGAGTGATTCTTGCAGTTGCTAACTCAGCATCAAAACAGGCATTGATGTGATGGCCACATAATTAAAAAGAAGAGAACCATGCATTTGAAAAGGAGCTCTCTCAAATCAATGCTTCAACATAAATCACCTAACCGACATATGCACCAAAATTGGCAAGCCATCAGTGAATTGGTTCACCTCCCTATGCCTATGCTCCATCTTGTGCTGACTAATATTCACTTTACAGTTAGTCCAATCTACTAAAATGTCCATCACATTCCAAAAAAATCATATAATGTACCAAATCACTACCTTCATGGGAAAGCCATATTGCACAGAAGGAATGCAAATCCCATTAAAGTAGTTCCATTGACAAAGGGAGTTCTCATTGTATGGCTGGAGGCTAGAGAAAGGCCTATATGACCAAATGGCCCCAGCCCAGTTTGCCTGCAAACTCTACCCACCCCAATTTGAACTTGGTTGCTTATGTTGCACTTGTCAAAATTAAGCTACAGGGCATAGGGCCAGTATAACCATGTTCTCTAAACACCATGAGACATCATCACTAACTAAAGCTATGGAAAGGGATATATAATAAAACCCTAAAAACTCAAATAAGAGCCAAACATGAAATATTGATAAGTCACAATCAAGGAAATTAAATATATTACTAGAATTTTGGCTCTTTCTTCTCTTTAAGTTCTCATGGTATCCAATGACAGAGCACAAGTAATCACAAACCACAATGTGGCTCCATCCCATGATTTGATGGCATCATCTATGTGACTTAGATGAGAATTAAAGTGATTATGTTTCATAGTGTCATCTAAGTGTCAACAATTTTAATGAACAAGTTATTATTGTGTTTGAGTGTGAACAATTTTAATATTCAAGTTATTATTGTTTGGGTATAAACAATTTTAGTGATCGAGTTAATGCTAAGCATAGGGACTTCAAGACAATGATTTGTGGATGAGAAGACCTACAAGATCAAGGACTAATTTCTGCAATCCAAGGTTATAAGGGAAAATGAGGTCGGGCTCAAGTGTCAAACGGGAATGTGGAGAACTCCCTTACATGCAATGTATCAATGATTAAGTGAAAGAAAAAGTATAGGGAAAATGAGGTCAGGCTGAAGTGTCAAATGGGAATGTGGAGAACTCCCTTACGTGCAATGTATCAATGATTAAGTGAAAGAAAAAGTATTCACTGCTAAACATTAATCAGGTCATTAAGTAAACGCTAAACATTAATCAAGTCATGAAGTAAATGCTAGAAAGATATATTCCAATATTGGATACATTCAAATGTTAAGTGCCTAAAAATCTCCGCAACAGCAAAAGAAAATAAGCACTGGTGTAAACCAAAATTAATAAAACAACTGACAATAAAGGTGAAAAAATTGACAGAGGCACAGGCCTTGGATTAGTGGGATGATTTCAAATTCATCTAACGAATTGAACACTAGACAGGTCAGCTATAATTTCAAATTCATCTAACGAATTGACCACTAGACAGGTTAGCTATAGTATTCTTAGCCAAAATGCAAACTTAACTGAGATTTCTTCAGTTTAATCTAAATTGAAAGCATACATGACTAAAATGTACATATTTTTCTTCTGCAATTGATATAAAACCTTCTCGAGTTTCATAAATTACTTCCCTAAAATGAAAGAAAACTTACAGTTCCTCACAATGATCAGGTACAAAAGAAAGAGTAACAGCTAAACGAAAAGATCGGAACACAAAAAGTTATATCCCACATAAGAATCCCACCTGATTTCATGTCGTATTCCACTTGGAGGCTCTTGGTGGCTAAGATCATCCATAATAAAGAAATATGAGAAGAAACAGACGTCTGTGAAGTCCCTTACTATGATAAAACATCCTGTTATTGTGCTCCATGTCCCATCCTGAAAGTATGAAATCCATTTTATTAACCTGAAATAAGTTCCAAGACTCTATACCCTCACATTCAAAATTTTAACATTAGCAAACATCATCCTCAATATATATAACTATTGAATTTGAAAGAAAGGGACATACCACTACACAGTGGTAAAATTGGTCAATCTTCCCCTCTCCGACAGCTTCAAATGTACAAATTAGTGGTCTTAATAAGCCATAGCCTGCTCCTACCAATATACTACCAGCAATTCCTACTATTGGCCATAAAACGAGGAGAACTGAAACGCAAATACATAGCGCAATCTTCAAAAGTGGCCCTAGCTGTTTGGCCCTGTCTTTAAAGAATAGGAATAAAAAGAAATAAAAAACTGTTACTGAAAGATGGTTAATATATAACTAAATTCATTCTGGCATTACAAAAGTGGGAAAATACTCAAAGATAAAGAAATGCAAACAAATAAGAAGTACCTTGCTATGCAATAATGTGTCCAAACTACATGTGCTGGCCATAGACCGATTATTACCGCTGAATTCCCAATTGCCATTATTACCCAAACTGGAAGGCAAAATATTAAGCCTGAAACCAATTCCATGGAAACCAATTCCATGGACAACAATCAAAGGCAGCACTGATGGTATTATAGGAAAGTATTAAGCATTTAAAGCGCCAGTATTCAGCATGAATTGACATGGTTTAAATATCTCTAGAAAATAATGAAACATAGAGAAATATATCAATTGATATGAATTCACGCATTTGTGAAAGACATTACAAAAAACAAAGCAAAAAGGAAAGGGAAGAGGAACTAACCTTTTATTATGCCCAGAAAGAGAAGCCCAAGAAAGAAGGGCAAGAAATAGAGAAAGCTCTTGAGAGAAGCACAGAAACCCTTTGGAATTTCCATGATTCCCATGATTAAACACAGATCCAAAAGCACTTCCACCCACAATAGTCAATATATTTTCAGAAAACCCATTAAATTAGAAATAAAAGAAAATTGCACCAAATGGAATCCACTAACTCAGAAACAAATGGAAAACCCAATAAATTGCACCTAACACAGAAAGCAGAAAAATGGAAACAGTACTAAAAAAACCCAGTAATAACAACAAATCAAAGGCAATATCTTGCCCCCTAAAAAACGTTCCTTGAAGTACTTTCCCTGGTGAAAAAGGCCTTCATTTGAGACAAATTACAGCATCAAAAGCATTCCTTTGAGTAAAGGAAACTGTATATATGCGCAAAACCAAAACCCAAAAAAGCATATACTTGTAAATAAAGCTTCACACGTATCACCAATTTAAGAGTTCATGAACCCAGAAAACCATATTTCTTACAACCAAAGCTTCAAAATTTCTCTCTCCCCCACTTTCTCCTGAAACTTCATACTTTTATGAAAAAAGAATCGAGTGCAACCCATCACCCCTTTAGTCTCGAAGAAGACGGGTGAAGAGTTGCACCTCTTGTGATTTTGCAGTGCCCCTTCTCTCCTTTTTTTTTTTTTTCTTTTTTTGGAAAGGGGTTCACTGAAATTATCCAGAAAAAAGTAAAATGCAAAAAATTTACAAAAGCCAAGAAGAGTCTTTTTCTAATTTAATTTTTTAAAGTTTTTTTTGTTGTCCATAAAACATACCAAAAAAAAGATAGAAAAAGAAAGCAAAATAGAAAGTGATAGGAGTGGTAGTGGTTGCACAACCGTCAGCACTGATTCCCCATTTGTAGTATTCTTAAAAAACAAATGCAATCATGCGTAGATGTCTTTTTGCAAAAGAATAAATTATTTTTCAAAGAATAAATTTGAGATTTGAAATTTCCCTTGTGGGTTCTTCATAAAATTGAACAGGATCAAGAGATTTTTTTTTGTGCTGCTAATTAAAAGACCGTTAGTCAAAGTACGACCGTGATTAGTTTTTCGTTGAGATATATTTGTTGTAGGCCCTAAAATAAATATTTGTTGTAGGCCCTAAAATAAACGTCACACTTAAAATGTGTTGATGAGCCCGCGTATCGTGCTCCTGAAGGATCTGTTTCAGATTGTCCATATGCTCCCTTTGAGAAGTGAGCGGTGAAAATTTGCAATTTAGGGTATAAACTTTTTCGTTCTTTGTGCCACCCCAAATTTTTAATAGCGGCTCAATGTGTGAGAAATCATATCTAATTTCACAATTATACTAAGCTTAATAACAAGAAAAATAGACAGTAATGATCTTATGTGATATATTAATTTTATTTTTCTACGAATTATATTAACTTGAAAATTTGAATATCTACCCTACTCAATCAATCGTCGAAAAAAATATAAAAGAATAATTTATAATAAATAAATTGACTAAAATACCTTTAAAACTTTCGACGTATCTTAGTCGATTTATTTTATAAATTGCTTTTTTATAATTTTTTTGTTTGAATGGCTGTAAATAACTGCAAATGTGCACTTTCTAGTAACATCTAGGTGTCAAAATACACGCCCACTCCCTGTCTGAAAGGGGAGACCACGGACCAGGTGAGATGGCGGCCTCATTTTTTGACATGGTTTTCAAACAATATCAAAAGATTCTATGTTCCCCCGCGAGCATTTAGAGTATTAAATGAAAACCCTTATTTTGAGCATTTTTTAGAACCCGAATATTTAGATGTAACCCCCTTTGCCTAGTAGTCAGCTTGAAAGAGAAAGATAATATCATATACTTTATAAAGGCGTACTAAATGATAATCTCATATTATACATAAAGAAAAAAAGTTTATATAAGCTTGACAATTTAAAATGTTGAATTGAGGTACACCGCTAAAATCATTCGAAAAAAAAGTTGTTTTGATGTTGAAAACACATCTATTTGATCATCTCAACCTCTAGATGTATAGATATAGAGAAAAAAAGATATTTGAGGTCTTAAGAATAGTAGCAACATATTATCTGGAGGGTCTATTTTCAAGATTTTTATGTGTTTATAGATCTGTATGATTTGAACTAGTTTTAAAATTTTAAATTTTATAATTAAAGATAAAAATAGATCCTCAAACCATCCTAAGAATTTTCGACATCAAAATTGCATTTCATGACAAAGTTTGGAAGTGCATCTTGATTTGATTGTTTAAGGTTGCAACCTTAACCCTTACATAAAATACTCCATAAGAAAAGACTATACAAATTTTAGATGGAAAGATTAAGTGTGCTTAAAAACTAAGAGCCCAAATTATAGTAGTTTTAATGTGGATCCCGCAGGATGGCAAGCAGTATGGTCCCGCAGGAGCAAACATCTGAACCTTGAGGAACATACAAAGAAATCAACAAATAGGGATTTGGTGGCTTTCTACTGGTCCAAGGTCAAACAATTAGGAGCGGGTTTAAATGGTGGTCTTACAGGACCCAACCTTAATGTGACAGCCATCAAAATGGACATTTCAAATTCAGTCCTCAAGCAGATTTTGATTGGGTAAAGATAAATTTACTTGCATGTACCCACAAATTTTTGTAATTTAAGAAATGTCCCCCCACATTTTTGGTCTTAGCTTCTAAAAACAAATAGGACCTTGAAGGTATGAAGTTGTTCGAAAAACATTGAACAAGGCTTGGACAAAAAAAAAAAAAGAAAAAAAAAGTTAATTGCAAACTCTGGATCCGGAAGGTTTGAAGTTTGGTTTTTGAAGCTCAAGGTAAGCTTCGGACTTTCACAACCAAAAATTATTTTTAGATCAACCGGGGCTGCATTTCAAGTATGGGTGCGGTTTGTATAGAACCTAGGCTCTAAACAATCAAATAAGAGCCTACCTTCAAATAGTATCGAGAAATGTGGTTTCAATACTAGAAATATTTGTGATGGCCTTAAAAGATATTTTTATATTTATTTATAGAGTAATGATCCTATGAGTCCCTCTCACACGCATATGTGTAGCACTTTAAACGATCATTATTAACTTTTATACAAATCTTTAGAAAAGTCAAGTCCCACACCCATGTGATAATTTTTCTAGAGACCTGTGCCAAATTTAATGTTCGTCCTACACACATGGGTGTGGGACGGTCTCATAGGATCATTACTCTTATTTATAAAGTTTAAAGCTTAAAAAATAATGTAGATCGACATATCTATGAAAACTTGAAAATCTTGAAAATTGACGGTAAAAAAATACGTTACAAAATACATTATTCTAAAACTTGAAATCCATTTTTTTTCTCATGTCTATGCATCTTGATGTCGAGATGATCAATTTAAAAATATTTGGGAATCAAAACAACCTCTTCTAGTGAAATTTTTGAAGTAGGCTCAAATTTGATTGTTTAGAGCCACGGCTCTATATAAACTTTTCCCTTCAAGTATATAGTCAACTTCGGACTTTCAAGGTATTAAGTGTTTTTTGCAACAAATTCAGACCTTGAAAGTGAGTTAAGTGCATGACAAACACCTGCAGAACTTTTGATCCCAAAGGTAAACTTCAAACCTTAAGGGTGAAAAAGGCAATGTTGTCAAAAATAAAAAATTGAAAAACAAATGTATGAATGTGAAAAAGTAAATTTTATAGAATATTTTTTAAAATAATAGGAATTTGAGGGATATGTATGTAAATTTCTGTTTTGTAACAAATCAGTTTTAGAGAGATAAAATATAATTTGAACCAATTAGTATCCATCAGGTCCCCTAAATGCTTGACCCGCAATCAATGAACAACTTCGTTCCATAGGGTGAGAATGCTTTTGGTTAGACTTAGACCGCCTGACGATTAATGTCCGTCCAATTTCATCTTATCAGATTCTCGCGATAACTGTATTAGGCTATATATGTTTTTTAATAGGGGTGTCTTAGTCTATAATCTGATGTGATGAAATCGGACGGACATTAATCGCCAAGCAGTTTTAAGTCTAACTAATGGTAAAAGAATATCGTTGCCCTATGGAACCAAGTTAGTTTGTTAATGGGTCTTGTCAGGTCAAATATCTTTTAACGCTATTTGAAGGTGTACTTTAATTTAGGTTGTTTAGGGTCTCAACATTATATATTTATCCAAAGATGGATATAAGTGACGGTCCCTTTAAGAAAAAGGTAAAATAAATTGCTCAAATGTTTTTTTTAAAAAATATCATTTTTATTTTATACATATTAATGATCCCTATATTAGGGATTGTATATTCCTTACCAATCATAGTCAAAATTATACAATCCCTAATATAGGATCATT
>NW_006499848.1:2197689-2215929 GCF_000471905.2 Amborella trichopoda
TAATATAGGTATATAATTATTAATAGTAATAAAACTAAAAATTAGAATTAAATTTTTTTAAAAAAACTAATTTGAGCAATTTATTTTAACTTTTTCTTAAAGGGACCGTCACTTATATCCATCTTTGGATAAATATATAATGTTGAGACCCTAAACAACCTAAATTAAAGTACACATTCAAATAGCGTTAATGAGTCCGGGAAATTTATAGAAATTGTGTCCATTAAACTGTGGACCATCTTAAATATTAAAATATGGAGCCAACAACTCACCTGCTGAGAGAAGGGCCATGGAGTATGATGGTCTGGCCTTCACTTCGGAGCTCCCGACCTGACTCTTGGGTCAAACTGAGTTTCGAGGGTAGTGTGAGGAAGGGTGGTGAGATAGTAGGGTATGGTGTATTGCTAAGAGACTGTAATGGCTCTACATTCCAGATCTACCAGGGTCGTTTACATCCTTGCAGCCTAAATGAGGTTGAGCTATGGGCACTCAAGTTTGGTATCATGAAATGGCGTCCCTGTAGTACGAAAGTGATCGTAGGGGAGATTCAGCCAATGTCATTATTTGGTGCAAATACTCATAAAATTACCCTAGTAAGAAAATCTCATATTTTATGAGATTGAGATCAATATTGATAAATTTTTTTTAAAAAATAAAAATATATAGAATTCTTGGATATATATTTTGGTTTTCGAGATATATATAACATCTATGAGAAATTTCCTATTTAATATGAATTTTTAATCTTATATAAATATAACGAAAGTAGAAAAAATAAGTGTACCCTATTTAGATCACCATATGAGAAATGTAGTCTCCTTTAGAGAGAGATGCACGAGCTTCCTGTGCTTGAGAGGCAAGACCTCCTTGTAGAGAGAAGAGAGCTTCATATAGAGAGAAAGACTTAGAGAGAAGAGTGCTTTCTATGGAATGAAATACTACGTTGTGCCTCATGTAGAGTGAGAGGCTGGTGTCTTGTAGAGACACGGTTCCCATAGAGATTTTGGGTGGTTTCCATTTTTAGTGAGAGAGATTTTGAGTGGTTTATCTTTTTGAGTGGTTTTAGTGAGAGAAAATCTCCATTTCTCTCAAGGGCATTTTTTGGACAACGGTTTAGTTGTAGAATATAAATGTGTCTCTTCTTGGACAGTTATTTAGCAGTGGAATAGAGATCAAAGATTGGCAGTGGTGCTTGTCGGGAGAACAGATCTAAAAGGATTTGTTCAACTGGGTTTTGTCGAGAGTTAAAGAGGAAACTCTATATCCCAAAATCTATTATATAACTTTCATTTGTATAATGGATTTCAATTTGCACTGCTTTGTGGATGTAGTCATTTTGGAGTGAACCACGTAAGTCTTTGTGTTCTTATGTTATTGTGACGTGTCTGTTTTATGCTTTATTTTTTGTATTAAGGCTCGTACTTTTTTGTTATTTGAATGCGAATTATGGTTTGTACTCTTATCTATTTTATTTTTAGCTGATAATTACACAATCTTAGTGGAATCCTCTTTTGATATTCATGTTTCCACATCTAAGAGGGTTATTAAATCATAACAAAATACACCACAAGCTTGGAGCCGATAGATCTTACATAGCCTCCGTGGACGCCACATTATGGATAGATCTTACATAGCCTCCATGGACGTGAAGCAATATTCACTCTTAAGATGGCTTCCATGGACGTGAAGCAGTATTCACTCGTTAACAAGGAACGAAATGGGAGGCAGACACACTCTTGCCTAGCAGGGTTTAACACAACTGTTTTGGTTTTGCTTCCTTGTTCTTTTTTTCTTCTTCCTTTATTTATTTTTTGTCGATTCCTACATATGCAACTTTTATCATCTCAATGAAATCTTGTTAACATTCAAAGTAAATAAAAAAAGGATTGTTGGATAGGTCCAGCTAAGTTCAATTTAATGATTTAAAAAAAACACAAAACAAAAAAAAAGATAAAAAGAAACCTATGCGAGGAGTTTTAGGATAGAAACAAGACCATTCTATAACCAATTTGATCAATTCCCGATCCAGATCGGTGATCAGGTTAAAAAACAACCGAATTTTAAATGCTTGGTATGACATAATCCATTTGATCTCGATAATTCATGATCTTAAGTTTTCTCACCATATGATGATGGGATTCACTTGACTCTGTCATGTCCAACTCATAGATTGGACCTCATACGCTATAACCATGCTCTGGTGATTACATGGATCGTCACAAATTCTTTAAGAGTGGGTTGGGGCCTCGGTACTACAATCAATCCCTATGATAAATTCCCATGCTCCGATTTCATCAAAAAGTAGGGCCCAAATACCCTTTGACATACTTAAAAAAAAAAAAGCATCCATCGCACCGTACACTGATATACATGAACGGAAGGGGTACAGCCGCGTGTTCTTCGTCATTTTCCAAAAGAGAGGACCCACTACTTTTTGTTTAGATGGTTGGGGAGTTGGCCCGCCACCCCTTGCTTTTCTTACAAGTAATATTGCCAAATGATTATGTGATCCTGGTGGTGCATATCCTATATTCACCCTTCTTGGTAAAGGAAAATTGTTTTATGCCGGTTGGACCCCATTCATCTTAAAGATAGATGAAAGTGGGTGTTCCACTTAAAAACAATCAAAACTAACTGTCCAAATATGTTTTTTATTAGAATTATTACTTTTAATTTTTAAAATTTATTTATTTTTTTTAATATTTATGATATCCACATTAAGATTACATGTCTTTAAAAAGTAAGTCTTTAAATGCGTCTCAAGAGTAGATTTATTAAAAGGTCGGCATTTCTACATATGCGAGATTGGCCCCATAGAAACCTGGTCCCATGACCATTTAGTAGTTTTAGTATCCAAAAAAGTATGTAACCTTTAGAACGAAAAATGTTATATAAATTAACTGCTAAACAATAAAGGATAAGGTTTCTATGAGTTGGCCGACACAACTGTTTAAGTGAGTCATCTATCCAAGATCCATTTCAAAAAGAAGTGCCCAAATTTACAGTCTCGAGAAAGAAGTTTTTACCAAAAAAGAAGCAAATGCTGATATTTTGAAGGCATTTGAAAATTAGAACCAGAATCTCTTCAAATCAATTGAGGTTATATACTTGCAAGAACAACATGAAAGGAGGAAAAAGAAAAAAACCCAAAAAGCTCTGATTAATAGGGGAAAATGCCCAGATTTTTACATTCCCAAAAAAAACCCACAAAAGCAAACCACAAAATTAAATCAATGAAGAATTTTTCCTTACCACACAAATGAGTCCTTGTTAATGGAGGGTATTTTCTTCAAAAAATACAATAATAATGGAGTGAAATTTAGAACTCTCAAGAAGGTGTGATTTATGGTGGTGGTTGAGCCTGTCAGGAGGCGGCGAGCAACAATGGAGAAAGGGTGCAATGGAATGAGCATATCCTGGTTTTGTTGGGTTTTGAGGATTAGCAAAACCAGGTTATAATGCGTAAAAGTCAATCCAAACATCCCAGTACGTATCTTAACCTAGATGTACAAAACCAGGTTTTCTATGTGATAGGTCCCAAACGACCCCAATTAGGGAATGAAAATCTCAACCATGATGAGTAGGAATATGAAAAAGGAAATTAAATTTTAAAAATAAAATAAAATTCTTGATAAAATTTCAACATTGTTAATTTTAAATTTTAGTAGGACTACTATGTTAGATGGATGTTTAATGCGTCAAGGGACCCTTGTACAAGTGTTTCCCCAAACCCACATACTATTTTACCAAAAATAAATAACACCATGAGATTCAACCCAGTTTTCAACAATCAAATTTAAGTGTTTAAAATTAAAAAATAACTTCTTTTCCACAAAAAAAATGCTATTATTCTGAAAAAAACTATTAAAATACACATAAGAGATCAACCACTAAGTTACTCATTATCTTCATCGTCTAAGCTTTATCTTAATTATTTGTGGTAGCTACATGAATCCTATTTCTCTATTCTTATATACTTTTTCTTAAAATACATCTGAGTAAGATTTGAAATAACTAAAAAACATAAATTATTCAATTATTTAAAATCGAAAAATGGTTTCATGGGGTTGCAGCCCAATCAAATTAAGTAAAGCCTCACCTCATAACTCATCGAAAATTCCAATTCAAGCATTTGAAAACCTTCACATCAATCATCTCGACTTGAACATTATGTTAGTGAAAAATTACGATTTCAAGCTCTAAAATTAGGATATAATGTAACAAATTATCTAGACGGTCTATTTCACCCAAACAATAAATGCTACAGATTCACAAGATCTGTACTATTTATTGAGTTTCAAATTTTATTGTCAGTGTTAAAAATTGATTTTAGAGCCATGATGAGATTTTTCGTGCCGCAAGCGCTTTCTAGGCAATGATTTGAGGTGAGGCTTTATTTTGTTTTCATAAAGCCTAGGAGTTATGAAAACCTCATCCTTCCAAACTTAGATATATTTTGATAAATTTCCCTTATTATATAATAAAGGGTGTGGTTTGTATAGAGCCAAGGCTCTAAACAATCAAAGTAAAGCGTACCTTCAAATAGTATCGATAAATGTGGTTTCAATACTGAAAATCCTTGTGATAGCCTTAAAATATACTTTTATCTTTAATTATAAATTTTAAAGCTCCAAACTAGTGTAGATTGAGCAGATTTGTGAAAAATTGAATATCTTGAAAATTGATGGTCCAAAAATGCTTTACAAGATGCACTATTTCCAAAACTTGAAATGTTTTTTTTTTCTCAGGTCCATGCATCTTGATGTCGAGATGATCAATTTGAAGATATTTGGGCATCAAACCAACCTCTTCTAGTGAAATTTTTGAGGTAGGCTCTAATTTGATTGTTTAGAGCCTCTACTCTATATAAACTTTTTCCTATAATTAAGGTTGCAACCTTAAAATGTAGAATTATATATGCACATAAAAAAATCCATCAGAAATGTTGTTTTAACATTGAAAAGCCTTCTAATAGATCATCTCGACATAGAGATGTATGAATGTGATAAAAAAATAAATTTGTCGCCCAGAAAGAGTTCATCTTGCAACACCTTATCTAAATCGTCCATTTTCAAGATTTTCATATGTTGATGATCTACTTGATTTTAACTATTTTTGAAGTTTAAAATTTTATAATTAGATATGAAAATAGATTTTGAGATAATTCTAAGAATGTTTTACACCAAAGGTGCATGTTATGATAATATTTGGAGGTGCGCCTTAATTGGATTGTTTAAGGCTGCAACCTTATAGAAACCACACCCTTTATTGGCGAACTTATACATAGAATCCGCAATTTTTTTTTGAAGTAATTTAGTGGGGAAGACAGGCCCCTAATCATTTTTTTCAATAGATTAGGAATTACATTTTCAGAAGTATTAAGTGGGGTGGTGTTACTGGTAGGAATAGAGACACAACATGGTGATTAAGTCTAGGAACACTACCACCACGACCAGCCCTTTTCCTAATATTAAACATTTCTCTCGTGTCATTGGTTCTCATGTACCTCGAAGAAACCAAATAAGGCTGATAAACGTTAAATTTAGGCTAAGATAATTAAATTTTTATGGAATCGACTATCTTATAAGAAATTAATATACGGTGGATAATTCAGTTGGTTACTTACTTAGTGCATACCTTCTACCATACAATGTAATTTTATTATTATTATTTTTTATGATTTTCAGCTAGTTTTGGCTAAAAACATGTGATTTTAAATAAATTATTTTGAATAAAGTAAAAATAAATTTTAGAAAAGATAAATTTATATGTAAAACTGTTTATAAGTTTGTCTCATATAACTTTATAATAGACACTGTCAAACAAATGATAACTTATTATCATGATTAATTTTATTAAAATAATGAATTGTTATATCCAAACATGCCCTTAATCATCGCCATATCCTCGAGTATGTGGTTATGACCTAGACTTTATGGAGAAAATAGAGCGTCATATCTTATATCTAATTGGAAATTGGAGTGCACTTTCAAGTGCTTACATATCCACTAGGTCCGCATCATTTTTTGATATTCAAATTTCATAATTAAGGGCATAAATAGATTTTAAAGCTACCATAGGGTTCTTGATGTTGGAAATACATTTTTGGTGGGATTTTGAGGGCCTCGTGTTAACTTTTTCCATTCTCCAAAGGCCTCCACACTATGGATATTTATTGTTTCTTGCGCTTGTTGAGACATCATGAATACGAGTTTTATCTGATGCTTTAGGAGCTTAGACACTTTAAAATTAACAATATAAATATTTATGCTTACGCGATATAACTTTTTGCCTATTTCGTTTGTTTGGACAAGAAGAAGTACTCGAAGTAATTGGGAATCTTTTGAGGTAGTTATCTCGGAATTGGTATTGTTTTGGCAAGTTAACCAGAGTTTAGGGCCCTTAGCCTTGTATTAAACTAAATAAAATAATTTACAAGATAAGCACATCCTACACTATATCTCAAGTTCGATTCCTACCGCTGAACCACCCAAAGAAAGAAAAAAGTCCATGCATTTCCTTTACATGAAAAGGATATATATTTAGCAGGGTCAACCGCCTTAACACCTAAAATAGTAACTAGAAAACCTAAACCTCATATATGAAAACTAAAAATTTCAAATGAAAAACACAGTAAGCATTTAGGCTGTAATAGTGTGGCCATAATTTCCCATGGTTTGGTTCCTGATCATGGCTTGAAGCTTCCTTTCTTTGTTGGCAGGGTCCTCTAGCAACAACACTTTGTCCATGTCTTTAACTCCCACCATATGGAGGAAGTCTTGATCCTCTCTCTCCTTCCCTTTGAATAGAAGCCTTTGTGATTGTGGCTCCATGCTTGTGACTAGTGATAAAATTATCTTCATTTCACCTGCAATTAATTGACAGTTGGCATATTGTAAGAGGAATGCTACAGTTTATTGGGTGAATGAGAGAGAGAGTTTTTTGTTTTTTTATTTTTTTTGACAAATGTTATAAATCTTTATTAATCAAAACAGATCACCCAAGTGGGAAGAGAGAGAGAGTTTTGTTCTATCCTTGTTGCATTGATGCAACAAGTGTGGTCAAATTCGCTTTACTTTGGCTATTTTTGACGGAAGTCTTCGGATTTTTCAATTGTTTTTGAAATTTGTATCTTTATTTTTCATTATTTATATAGAAATATTTAATTTAATTATATTAAATTTAGAAAAAAATCCCAAATTTCTCCCGAATCAATTGAAGCACCGAATTGTTTAGTTTTTCTCACCAAACCGAAAAAAGCTTTGACAATATTGGATGTAACCCAATTGTTTAAAAACCGATGAAAATAATTGTGTTTTGCAAATAGTATGGAAAAAAAAAAAATTAACAACTTTGGGTGAAAGGGCAAGAAATATTACCGAATGTTGCATTTGATTGGATGGAGATTTGATGGGAATTAGACCCATTTGAGACTTTCACTCTAATCATCTCACATTTCCCATTCTTCTCTCCTTTCTCTCTCTTCTGAACCAACATTCCACCGGGCCTTAATTCCCAATCAATCACACCACCACCACCACCTCCATTTTCTCCTAGAGAAAGCTTAGAACTTGACCTTGAAAACCTCTTTGTCTTCAATTTGATCAACATTCTCTACAACACTTTCTTCTCTCTCTCTAACCTTGACACCCACCTCCTTTTCTCGCTCTAAACCCCAAATTGACTCTTGGCTTCCTTCTCTCACTAAAATTTGAGTCTTGGGTGCTTCTTATAAGAGTGAATGAGGGCTTGGAGCTATTGTATTGACTTATTTTCTATGAAAAAAGGGCACAAAAAATAGAAAAAAAAACAAACTAGCATACATTAAGGAGACAAGCCGCCCTTGGAATAAATAAACAAGAATTTTTTTTTTTTTTTTTTGGGGTTTAAGAATTAAGAGTGTGGTAGCCAATGGAGTGGTGACAAGTGTGGAATCTTGGTTGGTCGAAATCAGGGGAGTTTATCGTGGCGATCTTCTAGGGCTGGGGGGGTGCACATGGGGGCGGGGAGCAACCAGCGTGCTCGAATGGGGCGTTTAGATTAGGATTAAGATTTTCCCTCCACCTTTTTGTATTTTTTTATCTTATTATTGATGATTAATTGAGTATGCTAGATGTATGACCAAAATGCCCTTGATTTAGAAGGGAAAAATAAAATAAAATAGTGACACCATTGGAAACTATTGTCAAAAGGAATAATTTCATATAAGGGTGAAGCTTTAAACCATCAAATTAAGGGGACACCTCAAAATTTATTAGAAAAGGTTGTTTTGATGCTAAAAAATATTCAAATCGATCATCTCGACCTCAAGAAGTATGGACATGAGAAAAAAATAGATTTCAAGTTATGGAAATAGTGTATCTTGTAATAGATTTTCTGGATCGTCAATTTTCAAGATGTTCAAGCATTTATAGACTTGCTTGATCTACACTATTCTTGGAGCTTTAAATCTTATAATTAGAGATGAAAATAAATTTGCAGGCTATGACAAATATTTTCAATACTAAAACATCATCTTTCAACTCAAATTGAAGTTGTGCCGTACTTTGATTGTTTTGGGCCTCAACCTAATACGGACCACACCCTTGTCGAAATGATAGTTATGCCTTTGTTAGGACTAGTGTTTTAAAACTTGGAATCGGGTTTAAGATTGGCCACCATCCTAATTGAACTGGTGGGAATTTAGAAAAAGTAAAATACTTAGTTCAACAATTCTCGATTTGGATTGCTGGGTTTTAAAACTCTAATGCAGTAAATATAAATGGGCAATGTCCTCTCTTGCTACACAAGTCCTGGTCTATCAAGAACCAGACTCTCAGTGAAACCATATAGTGCGATATTTATCTCTCTCTTGGATATATTGGACTTGATGGTGGGGGGAGAGAGATTTATTTATTTATTGTCTACAAGCTGAAAAGAAATTTGTGAGCATTTGACTCAAATGATAGTATCAATATTTTTGAGAAGAATGAATAGAAGTATGAGTTTTGAATTAGTATTTTTTCTCAAATTTTTATAAAATTTCTCTTTCTCCCTCCAAGCTCTAAAATAAGAATTCCTTTAATAGAACATGAATCATCAGCTTTTTATTTGAATATTCTTATAATCTACCTAAGATCTTTCTCTCTCTCTCTCTCCAATCAAGTTAAAATAGGAAATTCTATAGATTATAAAAACAACACTATTTACCTCAACAACATAAGTATCAATGTTAAGGCATCAAATTAAAATACAAAAATAGTAAAAAATAACCACCTATTCTAATAAGATTAAGAATAAATGAATGACTTAAAAACTAAATAAAAAAAAAAAATAATTTTATTAAAATTCGATATTTTTAACATTTTGTTTAAACTATACCATCATACAAGTAGCATTAGCAAGTGTGAAGACATAATTCCACCTCTAAAAATTGAGTGGCATTCTTGTATTTCATTCCAAAAAGCTAGACATTTTGGTAGGCCTCAGATTATAAATTTGAAACTCCCTAGATTTCAAGATGTGGTCCGGAGGAATAAAAAAGAAAAGACATGCTTAGAGAGAATATTTCTAGGAGATAGGATCGGAATTTGTCAAGTTTAGGGTTTGTCTCTATGTGGCATGAATTTAGTAGGTAGGCCTTCGAGTCCTTAGGATTTGAGTCGATACCATCATGAGACGGTAGGGGTGCAATGGATCAGGGTCAGGCCTTGGACCCGAGGGGTAGACCAGGTCCAGGTTTGGGAATGGGTCCAAAAATTAGAATCGGCAGATCCGTTCCAAGTTCAAATCTTGGACCCGTACACTATTCAGATATGAATTTGGGTTCAGGTGCCTCACTATATTTTCAGGTATGCATCTGGGTATGTGTCTAAATCTGGTGAATTTGGATCATGGTCCGAATTTAGGTCCGGCCAGACCCGTTGCCACCACTACTTAAGTGAGAGAGAGAGAGAGGCGATGCCGCCCATGTGGGTACGAATAATATATGGAGTATGGTTAATAATTTGCATTATATATGCATGTGTTGGCTCTTATAGTGTAGATAATAATCTGCTATGTATTGTGGGATTAGTTTTATGGTTCTAGCTCTCACACGCCTAGGAAGTAGCACATCAATGGTAGAGGAAACCGCTCTCCTTTTGATTCAAATTTTCCATTAAAAAAAGTCTCTCTCTCTCCAAACTTCAATAGAAAAGTTTGCTCTCTCTAATCTAGAACTTTAAGGGGGCTTGCCTTGGTCTAGACCAAGCCCGACCCTTGAGCAACATTTTGTGGCTAAGGCCCTAGTTTTTTTAGAGCCGGGCCACCCAAATCATTGCCACCCCTACTTGCAATTAATTTTTATACTCCTCCACTCACCGAAACCGAACCCCCCCCATCTTCCCCTCTAAGAATGTGCTTAGGCTCACATGCATCTACGTGGGTGTATTTAGTTTTTATGTAATTTTTATTAACTATATTATAGAAATTTCCTCTTTATTCATATTTTCCATCGATTTCTTTATTTGCTTCTCTGTGGTAGGAATAAAACTCAAAATAGCACATTTTGGCTTCCTGTGACATTGCCTACCTAGCCTTGAGCCCTACATAAATTAGTATTTGATACTTATAATAATTATGTTTGAATCTCATATTAGGATTTTGCCATTGATAATGTGAACCTCATGTCATGAAATCAAATATCTACGTGAGGCTAAAGCCAACACATCATTTTTCTCATTCACACCCTTGCTAATGTAAACCCAATTTTTTACGTGAAATGAAATCCAGCCCTTGATTTCCTCACTAAAATAGGAACCCAATTTCTCGAAAACGTCAGACGTATTATTTTTCTCTCTATACAATGGAAGTTACACAAAAATATTTAATTTGTTCCGAGGTTTAAAAATTTGGTGATTCAGATCAGAATAACTCGATCTAGATCGAAAATCATTCTTGGCGATCCCAATCGTGTAATATATCGGGATTCGACGATATCTCTTTGAATCGCCCGGGTCAGTCCCCCATACCTTGAAAGAGTTAAATTCCCACGGGCTTCAACCGGTTCCCGTGGTTTTCAAGTATCTATTTCTTAGAAAAAATTACGTGGCCACCTGACAAGCATTTTTTATAGTGTATTTCTTAGAAAAAACTGATGCGGCCACCTGACAAGTACTTTATATTGATTCTTCTTCAAGACTTTTTCCTGGGACATCAATTTGGAAGGGAAAAAATTTATATAAGGTTGCAACCTTACCTCTAAAGCTATAAATACACCTCAAAAATCCATCGGAAAAGATAGTTTTAATATTGAAAAACCCTTTGATTGATCATCTCAATGTCAAGATGTATGACCATGAAAAATAAAAAGATTTTAAATCTCACAAATAGTGCATTTTACAGCATATTGTCTTACACTATCCATTTTAAAGATTTTCGTATGTTTATAGATCTACTTGATTTTAACCATTTTTTAAATTTATAATTTTATAATTCGATATAAAAATACATTTTGAGATAATCCTAAGAATATTTTACATCAAAATTATATACCATGATAAAATTTGAAGGTGCACCTTATCTCTACAGCTACGGATGCATCTGTATGCCAAGTGCACCTATTTGGAAGAGATGATTGGGGCTCGTTTTGGTTATGCTACCAAGGAGAATGCGATCCTAGACCGGCACCTTATATATCAGATGGCATTGAAGTATTTAAATTACAAATCTTACTAGAACTGCCTGTTCTTTATCAAAACATATAACATAGTTTTTGATGCAATAAGTAGAGGACATCGCTTTCTAATAGTAGGTATGAAAAATAAAGCAGTATTATTTTTTTTGGTTAGTTCAGTGGTAGGAATTGAACTTGAGATATAGCGGTTGCTTGACGTCAAATGCTAAAATAAAGCAGTTGATTTAGTAGCATCAACTACAATAAAGATCATAGTCATTATAGCAACAAAAATCGCCTTGTGCTTTGTCAACGAATAGGTCCATCACAAAAGACCTCATAAGTTCCTGGACTTGAGAGAACAAAAGATAGAGGTGATTTAATTGTCTCTGAAAGATGTTCTAGAGGTTATATGTCTTCCAAAAATGACACTTTCAACCTAGAATATTTTCAGCAGCCCTTCTATAAAGTCCAAAATGCTCATATGCTTAAATCGAGTTCATCTCCTTGTATCTCCCTACGCCTATCCAAGTGAATGATTTTCAACACAGGCCTTGGTTCAAATTTCAAGATGCACCTAACTGTTATATTGGAAATCATGCCAACATATATGTACTTTAACACAGTAAATTGCTATGAGATGGGTAAAAGCATTGCCAATATTCTATAATAACAGCCAAGATACAAAAAATGAAAACTCAGCGTGAAAAGTGCATAAATTTTACAGAAGGAAGAATTGTGTGAATCAGAGACGACAGGTGAATATGTGGAAAATAGTAATGAACTAAAATACAATGACTTTTGGACCACAAAAATTATTATTCTGTAAAAATAAATATTTGACTTTGTAAAGAATATCACATCACCACTTTAGTACTAAAAAAGAACCAAAGAAGTTTAAGAAGAAACTACGATAATGTGAAACCACAAAAAAAAAGAAGAGGAAAATAAAAAAGAAGAAGAAGAGAAGAAAAAAGGCTAAAGTGTGAGGGATCTCAGAGTCATATAGTTTAAGAATCACTCACAGAATGAAACATTACGAATATCTGGGTTGCAAATTCCATCTGCAGAAAAGAGGTAGATTGCGGTTCCCTGTCTAATTTAAGAATCTGTTTCTTGAGAAAGCAGTCAACTAATAAACATAGAGAACTGTCAGTGCGTGCATCATGATATGGTGCTCATATCATGTAACAGAATATGGTCACATTTATGCAGCTAAATTCAGAAGTATTATGCAGCTCTGAAGTAAATAGTACAAAAGCATTCTAGTGGTTAACAAAAGTGGAGATGTTATAATTTAGGCTCAATGATTCGAGAAAAATCAGGGTACTTCCACACATATAAAATTTGCTGGTAAAACAACTGAATATACAAGCAAATCAAGGGAAATGGTATTCAAGCACTGCTGTTGGAATCATTTAAATTCATTTATCCAAGAAAAATCAGTTAAAATTTCAAGCATAGACGATGCAGTGGTGAATCCAACATATATACAAGGACTTTCAGAAAAACAATTTGTAACTAGTAAATGTTATGGTCAAAAGTTCATGAATTCATGGTAGATAGACCTTATGCTTGATAGATTGCAGCTACAAATTAGCTAACTACCTCTCCTCCAAGGCCGTATGTTCCAGTTCCATGCACTTAAGCTGGATACCGTATCTTCATTCAGTTAAAGTTAGTGATAAAAACTCACAGGCACAATACTGATCAGGTGTGTAATCATAACTCAGCCTTAAAATGGAAATTAGGCTTTATATGAAATATCAGCTCATCAGATATTGCGACATGGACAACCATAAGGCACGTGATCAAGATAACCAACTTCTGGTACAACGATACAAGGGAGGTGGGATAAGGGAGAACCACTAACATGCCAGAACAAGTTATAAATCTAGAGATAACTGAAAACAATAATGAAGGTTTAAAATATTAGTATCAAGACCAAGTATGAGCCTTCCCCTAAAATATCCAGGAGAGCATTTAGAGCAAGGCAGAAATAGATAACTGTGCTATCAATGCAAAGCAATGAACAACAAAAATCAGTTTTTACTGTGCCATAAACAATCTCTACTCAAGAACGTAAAAATTTCCCCATGCATTCAAATGGGCGTCTGTGTTATTTTTTGGTGTAATCTTTCAAAATATCATCTTGCTTATAATATAGACAAAAGAAACACCAGGATTCCCGAAAGATATTTTATGAAGGATCTTTGCCAATAGCTGAAATAATAACTAAATAACTAAATATGCTGCATATTTATGGTTGTGATTCTTATTATTTGTGTAAGAGCAGCAAAATCTTATACCAACGGAAAAATTAGAACTACTAAAGATGGTTTTACAGTGAGATCTCTGTACATATGTACCATACATCAATATTGGCATGATTGATTTTTCATTACGATCTCCACACAGATGCAGTATATATCAAAAATATGGAAGCCTTCAAAATTTGCTTGGAACACAATAATTTCAGCATCACCAAAGATTCACAACACTGATTTCATTTAGCAGTCTCATTATGTTGATGGATCTCCTCTGGCTGTGACTTGTAGACGGCATTACTATCAAGAGGCTTCTCTCTCCGAGACATATCAGGAAGCCTGCAAAACTCAGCTGAAACCTTAGTACGTTTCTTTGTCTTCTCAGGAGGGCGAGGCCCTAAGCGGCTCATATCGATGCTTGCCTTGTACTGATACGAAGATCTCAAAACAGAATCATAAGCCTTAGGGGAAAGTAATAGATCTTCATTTCGTGCCCTCAGGTATACCTCATAGGCCAACCTTGGTTTACCATCATTAGCAAGAGCTTCAATAAGCATCTCATAAGTAATTTCATTAGGCTCAATATTTTTTGCTTTCATTCGATGAAACCACTCAAAGGCTGCCCCTCCCATACCTTTATATGCACACCCACTAATAATTGCATTAAAAGTTACTACTGTTGGTTCAATTCCCAAAGAGTTCATCTCACGGATGACAATGTCCACTGCTTTTAATCTCCCTTGTTTGATATAAATAGACAACATGGTCGTATATGCATACAAGTTTGGTTGAACCCCAACTTTTATCATATGTTCCCATACTTGATGGGCCTTGTCATAAAGCTTCCCTTTCTCTAAAGCACTAAGCAAAGCTCCATAAGAAAGGATGGTGGGCTTCTCACCTTGCTCCACCATTCTCATAAAAATTTGGACAGCAGCTGCTGCCTCAGATGCCCTAGAGCAAGCCACAAGGGCAGCATTCCATTCCCGGGTTCTCGGTTTTATGCCTTTTTCTTGCATTTTGTTCAGTAGCCTAATAGCCCAATTCCAAATCCCTCTTCTACTAGCTGCACTAAGAAGAATATTAAACTGAGAAACCATAAGCTCATAGGAAAGATTATTGGGTTTTGGGCCTTTATCTAGCATTTCCTCATAGACCTCCAAAGATGCCCACCATTTCTTAGCCTTACCCATTAGCCATATCACATGGTTGCACACTGATAGGCTTATCTCTGTGTTGTTTTCTCTTATCCTCTGATATAATTCTTTTGCAACAATGTAATGACCTTCATTAGTGCATGCCCAGATGAGGCGCTCATAAATTGCTCGTCCTGGTTTCAATCCTGCCTTATCTAGCTCAATAAGAAGCTTCAAAACATCAGTGGCCTCACGGCCTCCTCCTTTAACAAGCCACCCTCTCATTACCTGATAACAAATTCTAATGGTGAAATTCTCCAACTTGGCAAACTCATTCTCCCAATCTTCACATGAATCATTTTCAATCTCCCCCTTTTTATACTTCTCTCTTGATTCAACGAAGAATTCGAGTGCCCCTTTAGCATCCTCCATTTTCCTGTAAATTTGTAAGACTGTCGAGTAAGTAACAGGAGATGGTGATAGACCGTTTCTTGGAATCTCTGAAAAAATGTCACGGGCCTCCTGGGTCTTTCCCTGTTCAAGGTATACGGACATTAAAGTGTTTAAAGTCACTATATTAGGAAGAATCCCCTGTTTTTCCATGTCTTCAATGATTTTGCCCACTTTTTCATAGGAGTGGGAAGCCTTGGCAGCACCCAAGAGGCTGTTATAAATATAGAGATTCAAAATGGCTCCACCATTGGTAGATTTCTTCCCCCTTTTAAGCCATTCAACAAGTGCAATTGCTGGTTTTAGTCTTTCGGCCATTCCAAAACCCCGTATCATTGATGAATATACAGAGGGTGGAAGGTCCATGTCCCCCAAGACCTCCTCCACATCGTCTGCTCTTTCGGCAAACTGTAAACTCATAGCCAGCGCATGAACGTTAACCCTACCGTTTCTGATATCACTAGCCTTCTCAGCCTCTGATTCAACCAAACTAGGATTCTTGCCATCTGCTTCTCTCTCATCTTCATCTTCACAATTTACCATGAAATCTTTATTATTCTGGTTGATTTCCTTCGAATTTACAGAGACAAAACGCTCTGTTTCCTGATCCTCAAATTGTTCGTCTCCCAAATTGGGAATCATGGTTTCTTTCTCAGATTCATTGCTAAGTGGGTTCTGCTCTAAAGCCCATGAGAGAGTAAAAGCTGCCCTTAGTGAACTGCTATATGCTAAATTAACCTTTGATACCAAATTCACATAACAAAACTTCTGTTTAGATCCACTTGTAGCGAACTCAGACCAAAACCCAATATTACGGTGATGAAATGAACTTACATTTAGGGAATAAATGATTCTCAGAGTACCCAACTGAGAATAAATATGTGGGTTTTTATTAGGTAAATAACAGCCACTACTGTAACTTAAAGAAAGACCAAACCCCATTGTTTACTTCTCCCTCTTCTTCCTACTTGTAGCATGGATGAAAACCCAAATCAGAAACTACTTGGACAAGGATTAACAAGCACAATTAGGCATGAGAAGCTCGAATTCTTGCCTCTTTCCACAAATACAGGAAAAATCACAGTACCCCACATAAGAATTGCTCATATTATGCAATAAACAGTAGCTTTTTCCCATGAAAAATGCAGATTTGATTACATACCTTCTGGAAGAGGATGGACATTGCAGATGAGAAAGAGGTCAAAAGAGCCATTTTCTCTGCTAATTATCTACCATTCGTAAGCTTTTTCGATTAAAATGAACAAGATTTTGGTCCATAGCTTGGCCTGACGAGAATTAGAAAAATGAGAAAAAACTGGATATGAAACTTGCAGCTTCAAAAAAGTGCCATTTTTCTATGTAAATAAGTTCAGAATTACTGGTTGTTTCTGCTGGCATAGTCGTTCATTAACTCACAGCCATTCATTGAGAAAGCTCCCTTTACGAGATATCCAAATAGATAGTAAATAAAACTTGAAAATTGCTGTGCTTTTTCAGAAATTCAAGTTCATACATGTGGTTTTCTTGGAATTATAGGAGTTTTTCTTTCAACCAAACTTAATAAAAGAAAAAAATTGACAAACGAAAAAATTACATGTCGGTATGGTTCAGATAGAAACTAAACTTAGCACCTTAAAACCCCATCCAAAAAATATAATTTCAAAATCTCGCAAATTGTCATCTCAACCTCGAGACTTGGAGAAGAGAAAATATGAATTTTAAGTCTTAAACATAGTGCATGTAATAAATTAATTAGATTGCCTATTTACGAAATTTTCAAACATTTGGAAGAGAGTTTTAGAAAACATTGGGATTATCTCAACATTGACAGTTATGGACAAGAAGAAAATAAGAATTTTAAATCTTGAAAATAGTGTATGTAATAAATTAATTCGATTGTCTATTTTTCAAAATTTGAAGTGCTTATACATTTACCATTGCTGAAATTTTGAATTACATAACTAGGGATGCATAAGGTTTTCGACACTAGACTACATAGTTAATTTGATCGTTTAAAGCCTAGGCTCTATATGAACTTTTCCCTTAAATAAATTTTAGAGATGTGCCTTACTTCTCTCTAGCATAAGGAGGGTGCCTCACATATCTCACTGTTATAAGTTTTTGTAGGTGCTCCTTATCTAAACTATTTTTGAACTTACAAATTTCTTGACAAATTTTTTTTTGATAAACCACAAGGGTTCTCAACTTTAATATTGAGGTGCAGCTTTACTTCTAGTTGGAAGTCTAGGCCTTATACTAATCGCGCCCTATGATTGGGAAATGGCAAAATATACAATGACGTAGTTAAGAGGATTTTCCACTTTTGAATTTTGAAAGAATTACAAAATACCACATGAGTATTTTCAAAAAAAAAAATATTTTTATGCTTAAAGGTGTAAATTTTTCATGGATAATGATTAAAAATTACCGATCTGACTCAAAATTATCCAAGTTGGGAGGAAACAAAAGGTCTTCGGTTTTGGAAGCTATGAACCAGAAACTAGCACCGGTTTGAATGAAATCGGTGAATCGGGCGATTGTTTGTAAGGAATCAGGCGATTTCAGGGTCCTTTGAGTAATCGCATTAGTCCCATCTGAACTATCATTTTATGTGGCTTTTGTGACTAGTTTTTTTGCCACTTTTTCCATTTGATTCAGATTTTGTAATTCTGAGATACAACCTCAACTGTTTCATCTTTTATTTCATGGAAAATGGTTAATGGGACTCGCCATTTCCGAGATTTACTTTTCA
>NW_006499848.1:2240459-2252245 GCF_000471905.2 Amborella trichopoda
TATATATATATATATATATATATATATATATATATTTGCTAGTGCAAGTTTAATAGAGAAATGGATGTCCAAAATTTGGTGTCAAAATAGTTTATAAAAAAAATTAAAAATAAAACAGTGTAGAGACGTGACATTATGATTGGGGCAATCTTAGCCCTCCATTCAGAATGGACGGTTGGATAAGGAGGAGAATGGAACTTCTATGCTGTAGGGGAAGCATAGAAAACTTGCCCTTATATGATTGTCTCAGATAGAATTTTGAAGATAATGAGCCATGAGCAAAATATTGTAAAAATTTGCTCACATGTATTTTGAAAGGTTTTTCAAAAATATAATAAATTTCAAAATTCAAAAATAGGATTTTTCTTTTGTTTTTCATATTATTCTTCAACTGTTCCCAGTGCGTCCCCCCATTAGTGTCCATCTTAGAGATGGATTTTGAATTTAAATGTTCAAAAGATTCATGATCTAGTCATGGCCATCTTGATTATGGAAAAAAAAAAAGGGTGAGGTTTGTATAGAGCCTACGCTAATAAGCAATCAAATTAGAGCCTACCTTCAAATGGTGTGAGAAATGTGGTTTCATTATTGAAAATGTTTGTGATAGCCTTAAAATATATTTTCATCTTTATTTATGAAGTTTAAAGCTTAAAAAATAGTGTAGATCGACAAAGCTATATAAACTTGAAAATCTTGAAAATTGACGGTTCAAAAATGCGTTACAAAATACGCTATTTCCAAAACTTGAAATCCATTTTTTTCTCATGTCTATGTATCTTGATGTCGAGATGATTAATTTAAAGATATTTAGGCATCAAAACAACTTCTTCTAGTGAAATTTTTGAGGTAGGTTCAAATTTGATTTTTTAGATCTTCGACTCTATATAAACTTTTCCCAAAAAGAAAAGAAATTTAAATTTTAGAAGTATTCTTTTCAGATATTTTTGCACCGTCTGTTTCGCATGCCATTTTGTCAACGTCCATCTTGGATGCTAAGGGGACCACATGCGTTCCCTCACTCACTATGTTAGGGTCATTTGTTGGAACTAAAATTTTAAATATACACTCTTTTCATTTGAATGAGCAATCACAAAAAAAGGGAAATTTGAAAATAAACAGTCACAAAAAAGAAAAATTTGAAACCACAACCTAGAAAGTGTTTTTTTTAGCCCAATTAACATATGCAATCCATTTTGGTGGGACGTTTAGATCTAGGTCTTAAATAGGATCTTTTTTATTTTCAAAATTTTTAGATAACTTTATTATCATTTAATTAACAATGTTAAAAAAAGAAAAAATTGATTTTGAATTCATAATGGCCTAGATATTAAAATTTATCAAATGGATGGTCTAGATTCATTGTTAGAGATGACTCATTTTGACCATATATAGGGTGCAAATTAATTTTCTTTTTTTTTATATTGATTATTGAGATAAGAGAGCGTGTGTGCAAAATTTTTGGTCATGCAGATACTACAAACATAGTTTTCTTGAAGTGTGGTTTCATTATAATATAATAGCATTGTGACAAGATATCATTTCCCTAAATAATATATTTATAAGGGCAAGCTTTCTATGTTTTCCCTACTGCATAAAACTTATATACTTCCCCCTATCCAACTGTCCATTCTAAATGGACAGCTGAGATGGCCCCAATCACAATGTCACATCTCTACATTAATTTATTTTTAAGTTTTTTCAACAAAATATTTGGATACCAAATTTTAGGGTCCACTCCTCTATTAAACTCACACTTATAAAAAATATAAAACAAATATTCTCAACAAAATAAAATAATTAAAGTACCCTTGAAAGATTCAAGGGGTATTTTAGTGATTATATTTTATCAAAAAATTATTTTTAATATTTTTTTTAGGTGTGCCCCATTGAGAAGATGATACGTACCAAAGTTCATATTCATAAAATTTGTAGAAGAAAAACTAAACATTAAATAGTCAGAGGTGTCGGATCTAGATCAAATGTTAAGTAGCTCACTTGATCTAAATTGGAAGGTTGAAAAGGGGAATATATATCTTCTATGCTACCGAGGAAGTATAGAAACCTTTTCCTATTTAAATAAAATTTAAATTGCTTCTTCTTTTTTTAGATTGATGATCAAGATTATCAACTTAAAATTTATTTGTTCCAAAAATTAATCTCATGGATGGATCTTGAAAGGTGACCACATCTTCAATATGAACATGGACTCACGAAATCTTTTTCTTTTACTAATCTTAGTTGGTAAGTGTTGACACAAGTCCACAGAGATGCCAAGTCGATATTCCCCAAAAGATAGCATACAGAGGTGACCACATCCCTTATCTTTTCCAAACACATTAAATTCAAGTGTTGTGACCCATACCTTTAACAAGTCGTGTAATATGTTTGACACGATTTAAAATCAGTCTGGATTTTGAAAGGTGACCACATATTCAATGTGATCATGGACTCCGCCATGCTGCCAAATCGATGCAAACCCAAAACATAACCCGAACAACATCTCTTTCCAAAGATTTTTGTGTGTTTGGCCATCATTGGATAGGGGTGGCAAGGGGCCGGGTCGACCTGACTTGACCCGAACTGACCTGACTAGGTTCCACATGGACCTAGACCCGCCCAGGACTTGGATCAATAAAGTAATAAAATAAAAACAATATTTTATATAGAGCTTGACCCTGCCGACCCGATGCCCACCCCATCTTCGATGTCATACATGACCCAAGTCGGTTCCAAGTCATTTGGACCTGGGTTTAAACCCCCCAGTCCAAAATATGAACCCAAACCTGAACCCGCGACTCCTATCATTAGATATCCCTAAGTATTTCATGCTCTTGAAGGAGCATTCTATCCATTTACTCCCTTGGGCAAAACACAATCGAGGAGTATTTTTAGGATCCACAATTTTGGGATTGTAACCTCTTCAACCCATATGCTATATTCAATAAATAAATTTTTTAAATTGTATTCTTTATGGGATATAAAAAATAAATCTCTCAAGATTGAATAGAAACCATCCAATTTTTTATGAGTGAGATCTAAGTGTTAGAAAACTCAAACCACAAACTTTTGCTTTTGAATATAACCATCCAGTAATTTTTAGGTTATTCATAAAATTTCCGATAAAAAATCTTGCCATGTCATATTTTATGTATACAATGTGCTTCCACAGGAGCATAGTATATGTGCCCATTACATATTTTAGGTCAGGGAAAAAGTTTATTTATAGCTGAGGCTCTAAACAATCAAATTAGAGTGCACCTAAAACATTTTACTAAAATAGGTTGTTTTGATGCCCAAATATCCTCAAATTGATCATCTCCACATCAAGATACATGGACATGAGAAAAAAAAAAGGATTTCAAGTTTTGGAAATAGTGCATCTTGTAAGACCGTCAATTTTTAGGATTTTCAAGTTTTCATAGATACGCTGGATTTACATTATTTTTAAATATTTAAAATTTATAATTAAAGATAAAAATATATTTTATGTCTATCACAAAGATTTCCAGCATTGAAACCACATTTCTCAACACTGTTTGAAGGTGCACTCTAATTTGATTGTTTAGAGCCTCGGCTGTATAGAAACCACACCCTTAATTGAGTGGGGGCAGTTTGTAGACATACATAAACAATGTTTAAGGTTTGAGCGAGGAATGGAGTGTGGAGAGATGATGTTTCTTTGGGTTCTTGCTATTCGCTTGGCCACTTTGGTGGTGGTGCGCTCGTGGTGGTGCAGCCAGCACCACCAAAAGGGCCCCAAGCTCGCCCCAGGAACCATGGGATGGCCCATCATAGGAGAGACCCTGCAATTTATTGGCGGCTCTGAAGGCCCTGAAAGTTTCATCAAAGAGAAGATTCAGAAATGTGGAATTCATGTCTTCAAGACCCATCTCCTCGGCAGCCCAGTCGCAGTATTTTGTGGAGCAACAGGCAACAAATTCCTGTTTTCGAATGAGAACAGGGTGCTCGTAAATGCGTGGCCAGCCTCTGTCGGGAGGATATTTGGCAATTCATTGATCACCACGACAGGAGACGAAGCCAAACGGGTGCGTAAACTCCTAATGGCTTTTCTGAGTCCAGAGGCTCTCCATAAGTTTGTTAGTCGAATGGATTCCGTAGCTCGAGAGCACCTAAAAACACGCTGGAATGGAAAACCAGAGGTGAAGGCATATGATATGATCAAGGCTTATACATTCGCGCTGGCCTGTAGCCTGTTTGCTAGTATTGAGAGAGAGGATCATAGTGCTGAGCTCTCTGTTCTCTTCACTGTTTTGGTCAAGGGGCTAATGAGGTTGGACCTGAAAATTCCTGGAACAAGGTATTATAAGGCTAAAACAGCGACGCAAGCATTAAAAAGAGAGCTGAGGAAGGAGATGGAGGTGAGAAAGGAGGCTTTGAGGGAGGGAAGGGCGAGCCCGAAGCAAGACCTATTGTCGTATTTACTCACCACTGCTGATGACCAGGGCGGTTATATGAGCGATGCAGAGGTAGTGGACAATATATTGCTCTTGCTCTTCGCTGGCCATGATACGAGCAGTTCGACATTGTTGATCGTGTTGAAGCATTTGGCCGAGAAGCCTTACTTCTACAATGAGATCCTCACGGGTACTCTCTCTGTCTCCCTCCCTGTGAATATGTCTGTAACCTAGGGGGTGCAATGTTGGGAAACCAAGAAATAGTTGCCTTCTTTGTGTTTTGTTTTGAAACAAAAATCGGTTTCTGCAGCCGCTGAAAAATTCATTGGCAACAATAACCGGTAAATACAGCCGTGTTTGTCGGGTATTGACTGCCGGTTCAGCTGCATATGTAATCTTTTGCCGGAAAATTACAATTTTTTTTTTTTAAAATAATAATCACCCCTTATAATTTTGGCAACAAAATCACTCACACATGGTCTTTTTACAAACAATAGAAATTCCAAAAATTAAATAACACATCAATAAAATAAATCTCAACTACTGATGCCATTTATACAACCTAATACTGTGCTTGAAAATATAAAATAAAGGAATAAACAATTAAAAGAAAAGATGCCGGAGATTACCTCAACCGGGCTTTTTACACCACACACCGAGTCACCACATTCAATGGCGCAAGATCAGCGGTCTAGCTTCAATCTCAAACCGGGAAAACTAATTTCGGCCAAACTAGATAACCACCCTTAAATCTCTACAAAACCCTAACTCCAAAAAAAGTAGGCTTAAACCTAATTTTTTCAACCCTTAAATTAGATCAACTCTTAAATTAGATCATGAGAATGAGAGAGAGAGAGTAAGAGAGCAGGGAGAGAGGGGCGTGGCCCCTAAGGAAGAGAGAGAGGGGCGTGGCCCCTAGGAAAGAGAGAGACAGAGTTTATGGAAGAGAGATATGTGTTGAGATGGGGGAGAACCCTAATTTTTCCAACCCTTAAATTAGATCATGAGAGGGAGAGAGAGAGTAAGAGCCCGTAAGGAAGAGAGAGGGGTGTGGCCCGTAAGGAAGAGAGGGGTGTGGCCCGTAAGGAAGAGAGAGAGGGGCATGGCCCCTTGGGAAGAGAGAGACAGAGTTTATGGGAGAGAGATGTGTTGAGATGGGGAGAACCCTAATTTTTTCCTATAGTTGCATCTTTTTTGAGATTGAATATGGACCGTTGATCAAAGTAACTTGTAGGGTGAGAGATCTGAGCTATCCATTCTATAGATGGGTCATTATCCTTCTTTCTTTAAACTATTTTCCCATCAATATATTTAAATAAATTAAATCCATTAAAGATATAGTGCATACCATAAATTGCATATTCCATCTCATATTTTCTATAAGAATATTTCAATAATATCAAGTCAAGATATTCCTTCAATAATCAAGATAAGATATGCTCAATATTTCCTAATCATTATTTGACCACATGCTACATGATGTAGTTACCATTTTTAACAAACTTGAAGACAAAACAAGATAAGGCATCCAAGGGTGGGGCGTGCCACCCATGTATGGTATGTGGGGCCTCACCTAATACCCACATGGTGGGCGTACTATAGGCCCTTATGTATTTTTAATAAATATTTTTTAAAAAATGAATTTTAAAACATTATAACTTTGTAAATTAATAACTTCATTTTTATAAGTCAAAAAATAAAAAATAAAAAATCAAAAGACTTACAAAAATTCAAATAATAAATCTAAAATAAGTTAATAATAAAATCAATACAATTAAATTAATATGATGGGAAGTTGATCCATAAGGTTCAGGAATTCAATCAACGATCACGGGGTACTCTATATTCAATTGTGGACTACAGACTACACTTGCTTTATCGAACCGATCTAGTATTTTTCATGACCCACAGTCCAAGCAGGGGCTCATTAGCGGGTCACCAAAGTCTGGTCGATTAGCCAATGAGTCGCAGTCTCAGTATGTGGATTACAGGTCCTCCCCGAGAGACAAGTCAAGGTCACCACGACTTGATGCAACCATAGTTCTATGACGCATAGGGGTATCTTTCGCACATGCATATACTTCACCCAAAGGTGGATATCAAGCTTTTCCAAACGATCTATCTATATACATGCCGTGTGATGGAACATGGATGAGGTTTTCGCCCCCGTCTCTATAGGCCTACCATCACACACAAGGGTCACACAGTCCCTCGGCTCACTCATCTAGGCATAAGCTCCGACCACATCAAGGTCTAACCCAAAAACCCTTCTCGGTTTATTTTTATGCTCAGATACCTTGGGTTTTCCAACCAACTGGCCTAGATCGTCAAACACAGTTTGTTATCCGCAAATATCATTTACTTAGTATGGTTTTCGAGGGACCATACTCCCACTGAGTTTATGTTCCACTATAGTAAATATTTTTTATTACACGCTCGTAAGGCCTTTAAAGGCCATATAAACCCAACATCAGTTTATGTACTTTCGAGCTCTTTTATGCCTCATTTCCAATTTCCTTTTTCCACTCCTTCAATTTTAGTTTTATTGTGATAAGATAACACATATTAAATTGTTACTTGGTGTAGCTATTTGCATTTTTTTTCAATTATTTTCATTTTATAATTTATTCAGAGCAAAGGGAAATTTCCCAATCCAAGGACAAAGAGGAACTACTGAACTGGAAAGACATCCAAAAGATGAAATACACTTGGAATGTGGTGTGTGAGGAGCTGAGAGTTTCGCCGTCTGTTGCTGGAGGGTACCGGCAATCGCTAACTGACTTCACATTTGCCGGATTCCATATCCCGAAAGGTTGGAGGGTGAGTTAACATGACTAAGCCTCTGTCTGCTAGTCTTAAGTGGATAAGATTAGAAACAAAATCATGGTAATAGGCCCTTAATCTCTAACCACTAATCCAAGTGATCAACATCGTTACATTTTGTGGAGGTTATTTTTTGCATTTCTTTTGGTCAATAATCAATAGGGAGCTTTTAAGCAACAACTATGGAGGGTTCTCAGAGAAAATGTGAAAATATATCTAATTTCTTAAAATTTTGAACAGTATAAAATATGTAAATAGTAATTTTCATGAGTATGTAGCATTATTTTCCATTTCTCGCATTTTTTTTTCCACAAATTTTTAACAAAAAATGACGAATTCAACATTAATTTCACAAATAAAATATGGGCAACACGCACAAGGAGACAACTATCGTATCTCCTCTTTCTTCCCTCTTCTTTTTCGGTTGGACAGGTTAATTAACACCTGCATTTGGTGCTCTATGTAAATTTTGGTAAAGGGCATTTTTTACTATGTTAATTCTCTAAACAACATTTGTTGCGATGGACCTCCAGCTCCATTGGAACACACATACAACCCACAAGGTCGCAGAGTATTTTCCTGATCCTGAAAAGTTTGATCCATCACGTTTCGAGGGAAAGGGACCACCACCCTACACGTTCGCCCCTTTCGGTGGGGGACCACGCATGTGCCCTGGTCTTGAGTTTGCAAGAGTGGAGATTCTAGTGTTCTTGCACAATTTAGTGAAGAATTATGAGTGGAGATTGGTCTTCCCAGACGAGAAGATAAAAATCGATCCTATGCCGGTTGCTGAGAAGGGACTCCCGATCCGCCTTAACCGACATCAGCAAGATTCATGACTCTCTCTAGAGACTTGGAGCTCCATGGCGAGGTTGTTGTTGAGATTCCTTCTTTCTATTGAAAATTATGGAACCCTTGAAGGCTTATATCATTTGTTACCGTATAGATATGTATTTGTATGGATATATATCTCTTGATAAGATTAGATATATATGTATCTTTTAATTATGATAAGAAATTATAACTAGCTGTATATTTATACTGGTCTTGTATATTATTTGATGTAATCAATATAAAAAGAGTTCTCTACATATTCTGAGAGATTCTATCGCCATTCATCTGATTTCCTGATGTCCATCCACATGATCTTCACCTTTTGTTTGTAGTGCAATTAAAAATCTTGTTCCCGTTGTAATAATCTTAGTCATGTGGCTACTTTTCTCTTACCAAAGCTGATATTTTTGGGACACACAAGTGTATTCTGGTTTTTGTGCTTTGTGATAGAAATGAGATGAGATATAGTTTTGTTTTTTTTTGCCCAAAGTTTTCGTGCTATTGGGAGAGAGTATATTGTCCATTTACTACCTCTGGTACACCTCATAGCACTTTTAGGACATTAATTTTCTAGATGTAACCTCTTCAATCCATTGACTAATGCCAATATTTTTTATTTTTTTTTCTAATTTTGGACTCTTTATATGCTTGAGGAAAATAAAGTCTCAAGATTGAATAGATATCGTCCAATTTATAGAGGGTGAGATCCAAGTAAGCTCAAAATTCAAATTTTTTCTTTTGATAGTAATAATCTAGTTTTTCTTAGGTGCTTCCCAAAATTTTAAATAAAAAAGATCCTCCTAAGTATGTCTTCTGCCCAGCAGCATCATTTACACATAAACCTATGATTTACAAGATGTAAATACATAATTTATAATAAATCTTGGTAAATAGATTTACACATGTAATGAATTTAAAAATTTGCAATAACAAAAGAAAAAAAACAGTTGATTTGAAGAATTGTTTTAAGACTCAGCTTGGGCCTTGGATTCGGCCCTGGACGAATCTACATGGACTAGATTGTGATGTATATGGCTATAAAGGCCCTAAAATATTGAAAAATAAAAAAATGCTAAAAAATAAAATAAATACTTAAAAAGTGAAATAAATTAAAAACATCATGAGGAATCCAAATAAGTCGAAAAAAAATTAAAAACATAGATTTACAAAATTGATTTGTAGTTAAAGACATTTCAGAAAAATCCAAGAAAAAAAAATACAAAATAGGGCATTTGACAATAGAACCTCACGAATAATTGTAAAACACATCCAACTTACAAAGATAATTTCCATATATTGATCCCATGAATTTATATAATTTCATTTTTTTTATATGAATATATCTTGCTTGTACCAGTTAGCCGGCTGGACTTGGCAGAGTAGTTAAACATTGGATTAAAACCTTAACAATTCTACGACAAATCTATCATTCTCCGAAGGTTGCAGTTGGCATACAGATGCATCCGTAGCCATAGAGGTAAGGTACACATTCAAATTCTATCATGGTACATAATTTTGATGTAAAATGTTCTTAGGATTATCTCAAAATCTATTTTTATATTTAATTATAAAATTTTAAATTTAAAAACTAGTTAAAATCAAGTAGATCTATAAACATATGGAAATATTAAAATTGGACGGTGTAGATAATATGTTGTAAAATGCCCTATTTTTTAGACTTAAAATCTTTTTATTTTTCATGGTCATACATCTCGATGTCGAGGTCATTAATCAAAAGGTTTTTTAACATTAAAACTACCTTTTCCGATGGATTTTTTTATGTGCATCCGTAGTTCTACATTATAAGGTTGCATCCGTATATAAACTTTTTCCTTCTCCAAAAGGCCAATGCATGGAAAAAGGGAAAATTATCAAAATATATTATAGCTTTCCAAGGCAAGGCGTCAAAGAACAAAATTTTCCTTTTCAGCTGCTTGGTTTAGCCTTCATAAAATAAGATCCACGACGGAAACTCTGGCTCTTCCATGGAAGAAGAGCTGGCCAGGCCCCTTCTAAGCAATTAAAAAACAATAGAGCAGAGTAAATAAAGCTGCCTTTGTTTTTTTTTTTGCAAAGTTTATCCTATATTTAGACTATTTAACATATTACTCCTTTTACTATTTCAAACCAAAATTATTTAAATTTTGACAGGTCTTTTGAAATGGGATTGTCTATAAAGAGATCATTTATCTTTTGCACTTGGAGGTCACAATCATTCTCATTCATTAGATGTCAAATTGAACAAACAGTTCGCTCTATATATCCCCACCATTCCGGTAAGACTGGCCCAAATATCCCTTTGCTTTCACAAGTTTGACATTAAATGGAGTAAATTCCAGAGTTTTATATAGCTTCCACCCAAACAAGGGTAAAGCTATATTCTCGGGAATATCATGGTTTAAAATAAGAAATTCATTTAAAGTGATTTAGGATGTGTTTGAGATCTTAAATCCTTCCTCCTGAGCAATAGAAGATCCATGTAGAGCCTGCAACACTTATAAGTTGCAATAAATCTTTATTAATTGTCGAATGGTGTACTGGTTAGACTATCTGCCTTGGGACTCCTCCTTCACTGGGGTCTTGGGCTAGATTCCCATGAATCTATTATTTAACAAAATGTGATGTGACGTACTAGTTAGGGATATGTCTTTCCCATTGAATTACTAAAACAAAAAAAAAAAATCCTTCTCTCAGAAGGAGTTCACGGAAAGGACTCATTTAGGGGATGAGGTTTATGCGAAAGCATCAATCTTAGATAATCAAAGTACAATATATCTCCATACTCCGTCTGAAGATACAATTTCAATTCCAAGGACCTCAAAATTGGCTTCGAAATCTCTTCTTGCCCTTGGTTTTGAAATTTAAAGCTAGTGCAAATCAAACATATCTATAAAAACTTGCAAATCTTAGAAAACTGAAAATCCATATTATATATTACAAGATCCATTTTGGGATGTAAAATCATTTTTTGTTATATCTATACATCTTGAGGTTGAAATGACCGATTAGAGGCTTTTCTATTATTAAAACAACATTTTCAAATAAGTTTTCGAGCTACACCTTACTTTCTAGCACAAACAACCACAAAGTTAATGCCCTGCATGAAACTTTTCCTCCAAACTTTCCAAAAGCACTTGAGAAAGATATTTAAGCTAAATGATTTGTTGCTCCACTAGGAGCATTATAGCCCCGTTTGATAACTTTTTTACTATTTCAGCAAGAACCCTTGAGAATACTTGGGATTCTATAAACATAAAGAAAGTTGATGCACTCACTTTTTTTTAGTTTAATAGTTAATTAAAAAATTAGAACATTCAATTTCCCTAGTTTGATAAAATGACTAGAAAATTAGTATACTAAGTTTCATATGGGCCATATAGGAGACGGTCAGTTTTAATATATTGTAAATTGATTATAATAGGCTCTAATGGGAGAGAAACAAAGTTTACTGGGTGAGGCTCTTAAAAAAGAGTTTAAGGGAGATAATGGCCCTTGAAAGAGAGAAGTTGAGAGCCTTAGAAAGCAAGAGGTATGGTTTAGGGGAGATAGAGTAGACCCCAAAGAGGTAGGGCTTAGGGGAGATAGAGTAAACTCCAAATAGGAAGGTTTTAGGCTTTGTCGTTTGTAATATTCATAGCTATGTGGCTTTTGTCGTTTGTAATAATCATAGTTATGTGGCCACATTTCTCTTGGTAAAGCTGATATTTGTAAAGG
>NW_006499848.1:2262300-2282275 GCF_000471905.2 Amborella trichopoda
CCCTATTATACTAAGCCAAAAAAAATTAAAAATGATAAAACCAGGACCACTACATTGCCCCCGTTATGCTCCATAAGATAACCTAATTAAATATCGTTGGGATTATATACTATGTAACAATTTACTATTGTTTTAAAGTGGTCACAATAACTTCTAGCTATTAGATATCAAATTATATGGCTTGGGATATGTCATAAATCTTGAGAATTTTTTTTTTTTTTTAGCTTAAAGTTATGTCAATGACGCACTTACAACCATCTTACATAAAGAATTTTTTATACTAAAAAGTAAATAGTCTCTTTCTATACTTTTTCAATGTCTTTTAACATTTTTCAAAAGTGTAAATTCTATTCGTGCTTTCTTTAATTTTTTTAATGTAATAAGACCAATGAAAAACGATAAAAGAAATTACAAATTTTTTCTCTTTTATAATTCTAGTTTTTTCTTATTCTCATATCTTTCATGTCTATAATTATTTTGTGGAGTAAAATTAGGAGTCCAAAAATCCCCACAGGAACTACCTCACAAGATTTTTTTAAGAGAACATGTATATGGTACTCCCGTAAGACCACACTATACACTTACTCCACCAAGAAAAAGGGATATTGGAAAGACTTAGACCTACAAATTAGATTGTTACCATTTTATTTTAGCATATTAGATTGCCTATAGATTTCTTTCTACAGTAGGAGCATACTATCTATTTACTCCCTTGGTAGTAGCACATGCTTGGGATACTTTATAGATCTCAAATTTCGAAGAAGTAATCTCTAAAACCCATGCAACAATATCAACAAAAAAAGAAAAAAGAAAAAAAAATTGAAGACTCTGAAAAGAGACCCTCCAAAATTTTGAAGGGCTAGATTTAAGTGTCACAAAGCTCAAAATTCAGATTTTTCTTTTAAAAATAATCATCTAGTAATTCTTATTTGGTTCCAAAATTTTATACTAAAAAATTCCTCCTAAATACGTGGTTTGGGCGCGGGAATAGATTCACAATATGCTCCTAAGGGGCATAGTATATGCACTCTGTTAGATTTGTCATGCATATATATAACCTGACTACGGATTTTTCGGATTTTTTTGAGGTCCTAGAAATACATGGTTTTTCCTGAGGTATTGAAATCATAATAGCCAAAAGATTTCCTACTCCTATGAGAGTTTACTATCTATCTAATTGCTCGGGCGAAACTTACAGTAGCTATATCATTTAGATCTCAACCCCACAGAAAAAATATTTAACTCTCATTCTCTATGTGCCTAAAAAATTAGCATCCCAAGTTTGCATTGGAACCATCCCATTTTTGGAACGAGAGATCTAGATGTTTGGAGAACTCAAAATCTAATTTTTTATTAGTATTATTTTTAAAATAATCATCTCGTTGTAATTAGGCAGTTTCTAAAATTTTAGAGAGAAAAAAAACAAAAACAAAATGACTGTCTACTATGAGGGATTGCAGTGTCCATTTACTCCGTCGGGGAAAACACATGGGGATATTTTCAAGATCTTAAAATTATGGAGATATAATCTCTACAACTTGTAGACTAATCTCAATTCGAAAAAAAAATCCTAAATAAATTCTCTACGTACTAGTATAACTGAAAATTGAAACGAGGCTGTCCAATTTTTGAAGGGCTAGATCTAAGTATCACAAACTTAAAAATTAAAATTTTTATTTTAAAAATAATCATTTAGTGATTCTTATATGGATCCCAAAAATTTAAACTGAAAAATTTGGGCTAAATAGATATTTCGGGAGAGCGAGTAGATACATAGTACACACACGTAGGATCATAATATACGTGCAAACGATTTAGCCTGAGGGAGTAAATGTATAGTATACTCCCAAGGGAGAATAATATACATGGTCTTCATAATATATGCTCCGTGAAATCACAATATATATACTCCTGCAGGAGCATACTATTTTTTTGATGATTATGAAATGATTTTTAGTTATGTGGATGCAGCTCCATTGGAGTGTGTATACCACACACATGATGGCAGAGTATTTTCCAGAGCCTGAAAAATTCGACCCCTCCCGCTTTGATGGAGCGGGACCGCCGCCCTACACGTACGTGCCTTTCGGTGGGGGACCACGCATGTGCCCCGGGCTTGAGTTTGCAAGAGTGGAGATTCTAGTGTTGTTGCACAATTTGGTGAGGAATTATAAGTGGGAATTGATTTTCCCAGATGAGAAGATACGCATGGATCCAATGCCTGTTGCTGAAAAGGGACTCCCAATTCACGTCCACCCACATCAGTAACAGTCATGGTTGATGAGTTCATTTGTTCCAGTCGTTTGTTGTATAATTGAAGTGTTTAGTGGTTGCTTTTCTATGAAATGAATGGTCCCAATACATGTAACATGATTTGTGTACTTGTAACTCATGCTTATTCGGACTCCCAATACACCTCCACTCACATAAGCAATATGATGATATCTAAGATCACTCACATAAAGAAATCTTATATTATATGCAATATGATGATATCTAAAGTCACCCACATAAAAAAATCTTATATTATATGACATTGGTATTGATATTGATACGGGTATGTTTGATAAAACAGAATGTGAATATTCAAATTTATAAAAAACTGAATAAAACCATGGCCAGATATGAATTATATATTATACTAATATGAGTTTTTATGTGCTTGTTTGATTGTATTTTATAAAAAAGAACTAGGGTGCAATAGACATGCATCACAATACTCCTTGTGTTTATCTCTCTAATTTGGATCTAAAAGGGCAGGTATCTTCTGATCGCGGACCAAACCATGATTCCCAAAATGCAACCTCTTTCTCTCTAAGAGTCAAAAGTGCAATCCTCTCTATCCAGAGATCTCTCTAGAATTGTAGGGTATTCCAAATTCCAAGCTGGTTTTTCTTGGCCCTACAAACAAAAGCACAAGGTTCATTATCTAAGCTCTTGCATTTGCAGAGAAGAAACACTTAAAGACTTCCTACCAAGGAATAGCGTTAATTGAAGAAGTTTGCAAATTTATGATAAGGATTTGATGTTTTAAAGGAATGACGAATTTAGGCTTACCAGATATGGCTTCAATTTTGCAACATTAGGTTAAGAAAATGGTTCAATTTCAGATAAGAAAGTTAGATAATGATAATCCTAAAGTAATAGAAAAGCAAAAAATAGGAAAACAATCCCTGGCTATCGGGGATTTAAGACATATCACAATACGACATTCATGATCTCTCTTTCTCACTCTCTGGTGGCTATTTCTAGAGGAGCATTTTCTCATAGATCATACCGCGAAATTACTATATATGAAATATCATTCTCGAATATTATCATCACAAAGAGCTACCAATGCCTACACCATAAACACAAATACACAAATAAATTGCTAACATGATCGACGTCTCTAATTAGCAGCTTTTTGTGTTGTAATCTCCTGAGGTGTCCACTAATCGTGGTCTACTCTGTTTAGAGAAGTGAGGTCCTCAATTTCAATTTCTTCAGTAACCTCACCTTAGGTCTCGTCATCTGATATTGCATTTCTCAGTGCTATCATAACTGAATCTTATTTTCTCCTCTTAAGAGTCCAGATCATCTCGCCTGCTTTGTGCTCTTCTCCTCGAAATATAGTCATGCCATAACTGCTCTGATCATCTCCAGCTCCTATGACGTACTTTGCACTCTCCTCCTGTGGAAAGAGTTGTAAAAGTGTAGCTTCTCATCAAGTAAAACCCACCAAAACTTATTGATATTATACAGTGGATCACAGCTAAACATCAACCATTAAGGAAACATGTGTTTGTGACGCACTCTAGATAATCCAACATGCTAATTTCAATTGCATCAATTTGTTAAATCTGCATTTTCAACACAGCCACAAGGACCAAGCATTGATTTTATTTTATCTAAAGTTTTGTATACTAACTTCATTCAATTGCAACAGGATACAAGCATAACAAAATGCAAGGTATACGTGTAGCACAATCAAGAGAAAGGTTGAAATTTCCAATTTAATGCATGAGTAAGTAATTGTTAGGAGACTTGTACTATGTTCTTTGGGGAGGTTAGTTTATTTCTATTCCCACGTTCAAAAGATCTACTTGGGAGGATTTTTTCAATTTAAAATTTTGGGGACCACCTGAGAATTACTAGATGATTATTTTAAAAATAAAAAAATAAATTGAAATTTTGTGTTTTAAAATACTTGATCTCACTATCTAAAAACTGGGTGGTCTCTATTCAGTCTTGAGACATTTTTTCAATTGCATAGAGAGTACAATTAGGAATTCTTTTTATTGAGATTAATGTATGGGTTAAAGATATTCATCATTATCATCATGATCTTCTAAGCCTTATCCCAAGTATTTGGGTTCGGCTCGGTTAAAGAGCTTATATCCCCAAAATTTGGGGCCTAAATTTAATTCTAGGTGGGGTTTTGCCTGAGAAAGTAAATAGACATTCGACTCCCACGAGAGTAGAATATCTTTTGCCATTCCCTCATTTGAATTCAGCAAATCATACCATAAAAAAGAAAAAAAGAAAAGCACACATAGGTTTAAAAGATCTCAACAAAAAAAATAAAAATAAAAAATTAAATACCATAAATTAAACAACTAATATGCAAATATTACAGATCTATGGTAAAAACAACTAATCTCAAATAGTTTATAACTCGATCACTTGATGATGAAATTACCACCACAAGAGCATATAAACAAATATTCTCAACATTTAAAATCCAGTATCAATAGGATTGTCATATATTTTAAGTCATCACCCGATAGAGATATTTGGATGAAACCAAATGGTTATACTAATATTATTGACTATTCTGATGCTGACTGGGCAGGTTGTCTACCTAACAGGAGGTCCGTTACTGGGTATGTACATTGGTCGGAGGAAACTTAGTTACTTGAAAAAACAAAAAACAAAATGTAGTTGCTCAATCTAGTGCAGAGGCCTAACATAGAGCTATGACTTCAATTACAAGTGAATTGATGTGGCTAAAATCACTACCTCGAGATATGGGGTTCCTAACAGTCGATTCAATGGAGATGTTTTGGGATAATCAAGCAGCTATACATATAGCCTCCAATCTAGTTTTTTTATGAAAGAAACAAGCATATAGAAGTTGAATGTCATTTTGTGAGAGAAAAGATTCAGTAAAAAATTATTAGTACTCCTTATGTTTGAAGTGAATACCAACTTGCAGATATGTTTACCAAAACTATTGCAATGATAAAGTTCCATAAGATTTTATCCAAGTTGGGCTCCGTGAATATTTATGCACCAACTTGATCTATTTCTCTCTTTATCCCTTCTCTATTTTACAAGGTGGTCACAATTAACCTTGATATTTGGATGTGAAATTAAGTGGTTGCATTTATTCTATTGACCAAGCACAAAGTTCAAAACAAATTTTTTCAAACTTTGTGACACACTCAAATTTTCAAATTTCACATCGGATGGTTATAAGCAATTATGACCTCCTTCTACAATTGGTAAATGGTCTCATTGTATACAATTCCTCAAAGATTTGTAATAACATGAAAAAAGAAAGAAAGATAAGAGAGATAAATAGCTAATTTGAACAATGTTTTTAAGACTCGGCTTAGGCCTTGAACTCTACCCTCTCTGCAACAAGGTGGACTTCAATGGACTTACAATTTCTTGTTGTATGTGTTTCATGTTTTATTTATCATACTTTATTGGCCAAATATTAACACATCGAGTTTAGAGCGTTCGTGAACAACAAGTGGTATCAGAGCACTACATTCTAGACATATTTCCTCAGCAGGCCACTTGTAGTATTTTGCAGAGCTTAATGTTTTGCAGAGCTTAATGTTCTCAAATGAGAACCGAGTGCTCGTAACCACCTGTCCAGCCCTTGTCGAGTGGATATTTGGCACTGCATTGAACATCAGGGATAGGGGTCAATGCTAAACGCACGCGTAAACTCCTAATGGCTTTTTGAGGCCTGAGGTGTTACATGTATGAAAACAAATCACACATGTGGGAGTTTTATTTAACTTTTCTCTTTTTTATTTGGGCCATTGGATTGCATTTAATCCAATGGTTATGGTGTTGTAGGAACTTTACTATTTTAAAGGGATTAAAACCCTTTTGTTTAGAGTGAGAAAAAGATAGAGAGATTGGGGCTATAATTGGGTTTTCTCTTGACAGTTTGCTTTGTTTTAGAGAGAGAAAGTGAGCAAAAGGTTTGAACTCCATTGTGAGTTTGTTGTGTGCTCTGTTTTAGTGGGAGAAAGTGTTAAATAGAACCCATTTTTGGGTGTTCTTGGAATCTTGTTTTTTGACTCAGTTTAGAGTGAGAAAGGGTTGCTGGAAATTGATATTTTAAATTCGATTTCACCTTATAATCTTTTCAAATCAGGAAATAAAGTCTCTCATAGATGTAGGTCACGATTTGTGATTGAACACGATTTCATTCCATGTTCTTCTATTGCTTGTTCATATTGATATGAATGCACAATAACTGTGAATATTATAAACCCTTGCTGTTTTTTCACGTATCGATCCCAACAGGAAGCGCTCCAAAAGATCGCTAGTCGAATGGACTTGGTAGCTCGAAGGCAGTTAAAAACAAACTCGGATGGGAAAGCAGAGGTGAAGGCATATGATATGATGAAGATTTCTGCATTCTCGCTGGCCTGTAGCCATTTTGCTAGTATTGAGAGAGAGGAGGGCTGAGCTTTCTGTTCTCTTCACGGTTTTGGACCTGAAAATTCCTGGAGCAAGGCAATATGAAGCGAAAAAGAGAGAGCTTAGGAAGGAGATGGAGGAGAGAAAGGTGGCTTTGAGTGATGAAAGATCGAGCCCGAAGCAAGACCTATTGTCCTATTTACTCATCACTGCTGATAACCAGGGGTGGTTATATGAGCGATACAGAGGTGGTGAACAATATCTTGCTCTTGCTTTTCTCGGGCCATGACACGAGCAGTTCGACAATATTGATGGTTTTGAAGCATATGGCTGAGAAGCCTTACTTCTACGAGGAGATCCTCAAAGGTACTCTGTCTGTCTGTCTGTGTATTATAGGATATGCAAAGTTGCCTCCACTGTATTTTGTGTTGAAAACACAAATTGGTTTCTTCTTAATCAGGCTTTTCAAATCTTTTTGTACCTCATTTCCCCCTTTCTTTTTCCACTTCTAATGTTTTCTTGTGGTGACAGGTTAATTGTCTCTTGTCTTAGCTATATGTATTTTTCTTTTGCTCATAGCTCTAAAACTCACAGTGAGTCCCCTTGGTGTCGTCCGAGTAGCTTGGATTTGGTAAAAGATTTTAAAAAAAAAATCACTCGATTTACAATAAAATAATTGATATGTAAATAGATTTAGATACAATTCGTGTTTACAAATTTCACTATAACAATTTTCACTATACCACCCATAAATCTATGATTTACAGTGAATTTGTTGTGTCAACATTAATTTATAATAAATCTCGATAAATCGAATTACACATGTAATAATTTAAAGATTTGCAATAACAAGTAAAAAAAAAATGATCCAAATAATGTTTTAAAGACACGGCTCGGGCCTCGGACTCCGCCCTCTCTGCAAGAATGTGGATTTCAATGGCCTTAATCTCTCTCTCTAGAATGTGGACTTCAATGTCTTCAGACCCCGACGCACTTTTTAGATAAAACTCTCTCTCTCTCTCTCTCTCTCTCTCAGTTCATTCATCCAATCAATGGAAAACCATTTATAGTTTGTAACTAGTGAAGTGTTTAGTACTTGGTTTTGTATGCCCAAAGGACCAGTGATTTTGTGCTTCCCTAGTTTATTTGATTGGAGTTATATTTCTTTAGAGAAATTTTTTTAGTACACTTTTAGTTTAAACATGTTTTAATTTTTTATTTTTTAAAAAAAATAAATATGACACATTCTGAATTTTTATTGAATTTTTAATAGTGAAATTTTCATTTGAAATTAAGTGACATGAAAATTAATTTCACCTTCGATAATAGAGTACTAAAAAATAAATATAAAAAATTCTAAAAAATATGTTCATTCTTTAAGTTTTGTCTTAAATGAAATGAAGAAACATAATGATTTCTTTTAAATTATTTATGAAACTAACCAAAATATGTCTATTTTATTAACTATTTAACAATGGAAAAAGTTCATATAAAGTTGGCACGTTAGAATGTACACTTACGGTGCTCCTCTAAAATCCTCCAAAAAAAAGTTGTTTTGATGTTAGAAAAACTTCTAAATTGATCTTCATCTTGACATCGAGATGTATTAATATAGAAAAAAAAAAAGCTTATAAGTCCAAAACATAGTGCATCTTATAACACATTATTTGTACCCATCCATTTTCAAGATTTTCATGATATGCTTGTTTTGAACCAATTTTGGAGTTTAAAATTTTGTAATTAGAGAATACCATCCAAATGAAGGAAGACACCAAAGAATACGTTATTTTCAGTAGTAGATGCTTGCTGAGTCAATATCACAATTCCAACGCACTAGGTAATCGGTTTTGTCCCATATGCTTTCTGTTATTAATTGCACCAGGTAGGTCATATATACGGTTCAAGTCAAGATAAAAAGTTATATATCGGTTGGATACGGATTGGACCGGGACATGGTCCAACATTTGGGTCCACTAGACCGGTCGACCGAGCACATCGGCCAGTTATCTCAACTCATTGCAATTCAAACCTGACATGGTCGGTCGACCGAGCACATCGGCCAGTTATCTCAACTTCATTGCAATTCAAACCTGACATGGTAGGTCCAATATATGGGTGCAGACCCAGATAGTGGTCGGGTTGAACCCGTCGGGTCGGCAATTGAACCCCACCCGTTCAACCTGATTGCAACCTGTCAAATAGATGCAACCAAAAACTAACCCATAGAATAAAAATTTTGGCAGGGAAAGGGGGAGAGTTGTTTCGATTCCTCCCTCCTCTTTATATTCCTATTGCATCTCTGTACCGATGCAGATCTATACTCACCCAAGTCAGATCAGAACAATCAAAATAATTCCCTAAGATATATGCCTACATAAACAAGGTTAAGGATTCTCTTGATATATATACTTTAGACTGTTACAGGCGTGGGACTCCTGTGTGTATACAACACATATACAGGGGTGGGGTTTGAGCCAGTAATGGAGCAGGGAGTGATGATGCTTCTTTCGGTGCTTGTGATTGGCTTTGTTACTTTGATGGTGGTGTGCCGGTGGTGGTGCTGCCAGCATGACCAAAAGGGCCTCAAGCTCCCCCCAGGAACCATGGGATGGCCCCTCATAGGGGAGACCCTCCAATTTTTAGGCAGCAATGAAGGTTTCATCAAAGAGAAGACTAAAAAATATAAGACTGAGGTCTTCAAGACAAATTTCCTCGGCAGGCCACTTGCAGTATTTTGTGGAGCCGCGGGCAATAAATTTGTGTTCTCAAATGAGAACCGAGTGCTCGTAACCACATGGCCGCCCTCTGTTGTGAGGATATTTGGCACTGCACTGAACACCACAACAGGGGACGATGCCAAACGAACGCGTAAACTCCTAATGGCTTTTTTGAGGCCGGAGGCACTCCAAAAGTTCATTAGTCGAATGGACTTGGTAGCTCGAGAGCACTTTAGAACACACTGGGATGGGAAACCAGTGGTGAAGGCATATGATATGATGAAGGCTTATGTATTCTCTCTGGCCTGTAGCCAGTTTGCTAGTATTGAGCGAGAGGAGCGTCGGGCTGAGCTCTCTGCTCTCTTCACGGTTATGGTCAAGGGGCTAATGAGTTTGGACCTGAAAATTCCTGGAACAAGCCATTATAAGGCTAAAAAGGCGGCAGTTGCGCTAAAGAAAGAGCTTAGGAAAGAGATGGAGGAGAGAAAGGTGGCTTTAAGTGAGGGAAGATCGAGTCCGAAGCAAGACCTATTGTCGTATTTACTCACCACTGCTGATGACCAGGGCGGTTATATGAGCGATACAGAGGTGGTGGACAATATCTTGCTCTTGCTATTCTCTGGCCATGACACGAGCAGTTCGACCCTGTTGATGGTCTTGAAGCATTTGGCTGATAAGCCTAACATCTACAATGAGATCCTCAGAGGTACTCTTTCTGTCTGTGTGTGTATGATGAGATATGCAATGTTGGCACCCAAGAAAATGTTGCCTCCACTTCATTTTGTGTTGAAAACGCACGTTAGTTTCTTTTTAATCAGGCTTTTCAAATCCTTGTGTGCCTCTTTGCCCCTTCCCCTTTTCCATTCCTTGTGTTTTCTTGTGGCGACTAGGTTAATTGTTTCTTGGCTTAGCTATATATATTTTTCTTTTGCTCATAGCTCTATACCTCGAGTGAGTCTACTCAGACTCGTCCGAATTGATTGAACTTCTTTTGCTCATAGCAGTGAGTCTACTCAGACTCATCCGAATTGATTGAACTTGACAAATTCTCGAGTATAAACAGGAACCTGCCAAACTCAAACAATTCTTATATTTCTTTGGCATCACTTATTTAGACTCCACTGAGCCTCTGGTCCGAATTGATTGAACTTGACAAATTCTCGAGTATAAACAGGAACCTGCCAAACTCAAACAATTCTTATATTTCTTTGGCATCACTTATATAGACTCCACTGAGCCTCTGACAAACTATGATGAGTCTTTAGAGATCACTCAGACACTCTGCCAAATTCCAAATCCAAGCCTTGTTTTTGAATATGATCTTAAGTTCACAAATTACTATTTTGTAATTTATTTAGAGCAAAGGGAAATTGCCCAATCCAAGAACAAGGAAGAACTACTAAATTGGGAAGACATCAGAAAGATGAAATACACATGGAATGCGGTGTGCGAGGTGATGAGAGTTTCACCAGTAGTCGGGGGAACTTTCAGGCGCGCCATAACTGACTTTAATTATGCTGGCTTCCACATACCTAAGGATTGGACGGTAAATCACGTGTTATCTTCTTCTATTTCTTTTTATTCCTTGCTTTTTTTTTTTTCTTCCTTGATAGTTATGAAAATAAGACCCTATACTAAGCACAAGTCCAAATTAAAAATGATGAAATTCGGATCAAAACATTCCCACTTTATGCTGCATTAGATAACCTAATTAAATGTCATAGGGATTGTATACTACGAGACCATTTTCCATTTTTTCAAGGAGGTCGCAGCCAATCCTAGCCATTAAATGTCAAATGGGATGGCTCGAGGATATCACAAAGTTTGAGATCTTTTTTACATTTAAGTCAATGACACACTTACAACCACCCTATTTAAAACCAGACGGATAAGAAAGAGTGATTGTGATCTCCTTATCCCAAAAGAAACAGGTCTCTTTATATATCATCCCTCATAAACGTATGATCATGGGATTGTCTACAAGGAGACTATTTATTTTTTGTATAAGGAGGTTACTATCATTATTGTCTTTTAAATTTTGAAATTGATGGTTATAAGAGTGTCATCATTGAATACATACAACAAAGTTCCAAAAAAAATTCTTAGACTTAATGACTCACCCTAACCTTCTAATTTGACATCTACTTTGTGGGAATAGTTGTGACCTCTTGGTAGTAAAGATAAATGGCCTCTATACAGACAATCTATATTATCTTTGGGCAATTATGAAATGAGTTTTTGTTAATGTGGATGCAGCTCCATTGGAGTGCGCATACTACACACATGACAGCAGAGTATTTTCCAGAGCCTGAAAAATTCGACCCCTCCCGCTTCGAGGGAAAGGGACCACCGCCCTACACGTTCGTGCCTTTTGGTGGGGGGCCACGCATGTGCCCCGGGCTTGAGTTTGCAAGAGCCGAGATGCTAGTCTTCTTGCACAATTTGGTGAAGAATTATAAATGGGAATTGGTTTTCCCAAATGAGAAGATACACATGGAGCCTTTGCCTGCTGCTGCAAAGGGACTTCCAATTCACCTCCACCCACATCAGCAACATTCATGATCTCTCTCTATCTTTCTCTCAAAGTTAAGGTTGCTGAATAACCTATGAACCAATCGTTTGCTATATAACTGAAGTGTTTAATGCTTGCTTTTCAATGAAATGAATGGTCCTAGCAAGTGTAACATGATTTGTTTACGTCAATGCAGTAAGTGTAACATGATTTGTGTACTTTTACCTCAATGGATGGTAGGCCCATCTACGAATTCACTCTAGTGAAGAGTTTCAGGTTTCTTTAAAAAGATTCAATGTCCATTAATCAATACGAATAAACAAGTTTGTCTTATATAGACAAATACAGATGATAAGAGTACAAATAAATCACGGACACCTATACTATACCAAAATTAACCATAAAATACAACTTATTGTACCTACCCTAAACCATATATATACTTATTACAATATACAATTTTCTTTTACACTCCCCCTCAAACTCAAGATGCTATGAGATAGAGCAGCCTAAAATGTGGAAACTATCAATTGAATCTTCAAGTGCATAACATGACCAGTAGAAGCAATGGTTGCCATGCTTAGATTGCACAGAAAAACAACAGGACATGTGGCTCAAGCAACATATCAACAAGTTAACAAGCCTAAAAAACAGAAGAATTGATAAGAGTAGGTTTGGGCAATAGACAAAACCTTCGTATCTTCTTTAAAGAAAAAAAAAACAGTCGGGTCAACTGAGAAAATATAATGATACTTGAAAAAGCCAACAGAACTCAATGAATAATTGTGATCGGTTTAGTAGCTTGCAGACAAATAGACATGATCGAGTAACAGAACAACATACTCGATCATACAAAAAAGAACATGATCGAGTAACATTGTAACATACTCAATCTTATAGGCATAGCCACAAAGAAGATGAATCTGGCTTTGATACTATGTTACGAGTCTCAGGTTTCTCTGAAGAGACTGAATGTCTATTAATCAATATGAATATTGTCTTATATAAACAAATACAAATGATAAGAATAAAAATAAATTACAGACACATATACTATACCCAGACTTACCACAAAATATAAGATATTGAACCTACCCTTTCAACTCAGCCACAAGGACCAAGCATTGATTTTATTTTATTTTAATTTTTGTATGCTAATTGCAATAGGATACATGACAAGATACCAAGGTATTAGATATATGTGTAGCACAATCCAAAGATAGGTTGAAGTTTATAATTTAATACATGAGGAGCATAGATTACTTCTACTCACTCGTTTACTTTGGAGGATTTTTTCAATCTGAAATTTTGGGATCCATTGAAGAATTACTAGATGATTATTCTAAAAATGAAATAATAATTGAAATTTTGAGTTTTAAAATACTTAATTTCACCATCTTAAAATTGTGTGGTCTCTATTTAGTGTTGAGACATTATTTTTGTTAAGTGCATAGAGGGTACAATTAGGAAATTTTTTTATTTGAGGTTGGGTTAAAACGATTTATTATCATCATCCAAGCCTTATCCCAACTATTCGGAGTCGGCCGGGTTAAAGAGGTTACATCACCAAAATATGGAGTCCTAAAATTAATTCTAGGCGGGGTTTTGCTATAGTGAATAAATAGTATTTGTAGATATAAAGTATGTGTGCAGCACAACAATATGTCCAATGAGTAACTAATCTCTCTTATTCTTTATAGTTAACAATACAGAACTGATTAATCTATTCAATCATTCAAAGAAAATTGTTTCATGAGGGCGGGACCGCATTTCCACATATGCAGTTTAGAAAGTATAAAGCATTCATCTTAAAGATGAATGCAAATAGATGTTTCGTCTAAAAATAATGGAAACTAACAGTTCAAATATTTTATTTACTAGAATTATTATTTTTAGATTTTAAAATTTATTTATATTTTCATATTCATGATCTCCATGTTAGAGATTACATGCCTGTAAAAATTAAATTTTAAAATCCATTTGAAAAATAGATTTATTAAAAGGCGTGCATTTCTGCATATTAGAGCTTGGTTGCATAAAAAATGGGTCCATCATTAAATCATATTAAGAAATAGGTACATGACAAATTGGGGCATCAGTGTTAGAGGGGCTGACGTAACGTGCCAACCACCATTGACATGTAGAAAAAAAAACAGAGGTACATGGACAAATTCTAAACAATAAAATAAGAGGAGGTCAAAATAGCAACGCAATTGAGTGTGGTTAGATTCACCTTGGAATCTTTTTTGATATGGTGAGAAAAACGCAATTCGGTGCTTTTGGTCGATTTAAAAGAAGATTTTAGATTTGTTTTATATTTATTATAAATAAATTAGATTTTTATATATAAAAATAATAAAAAAATAAAAATTTCAAAAAAAGAAAGAAAGAAGAAGAACAAAATCGGTCCGAAGTTGATTGAAGCGACAATACCAAGCTTTGTTTCGCTTCGGTTTAGACCTAAAATCCGAAGGGCTGAAGCGAAGGAATTTGACAACATTGGCCCGATTTGAGTTTTTCAATTCGTATAATTTAACAATCAAACAATACCCATTACTCTATTTTAACAAATCAAATCACAGATAACTAAATAAATAAATGATAACGCCAGAGAGTAAAATCAAGTATAAAATCATAGTCCACAAAATAAATTGCAAATTACAGCATTTAAGAGCTTAGAAGTTGTAAACAATTGAAAAATAATTTTCCACTTCTTTTCTACCCAAAATTACCACCTTTGCAAAATAAAATTAGAAACCATGTAGCTTTTTCCTTTCTTATCTTTTAATATAACAAGAACAAGATTCAAACCCATTAGTAGACAAACACCAGAAACTTCTAAAATAAGACGTATCAAATCTAGGATTAGGATCTCTTATTTAATGGAATGACTTCATTGGAAAACTCAATTACAAAAATAATCAACAAATCACCACAAAGGTTCCCTCACTCGAATGGGTTCATTCACAAAACCCAATGCAGCAAATCATATCATAAAAAAAAAAGCACATATAAGTCAAAAAGATCTCCAAAAAAAAATTAAAAAAACATGTTAACTGCCATAAATTAAAAAACTAATACTCAAATATTACAGATTTATGGTAAAAACTGAAAATCTCAAATAGTTTATTACTCAATCCTTTGATGGCGAAATTACCACCACAAGAGCATATAAACATTTATTCTCAAACATTTGAAATTCAATATCAAGGACCCAGCCAAGTTATGTACAGGATAAAAAGCAAAAAGAAGTAAAAAAAGAAAATAAAAAATAGTTAAAAAAAAATATAGTTTGTAGAAATCATTAGGAGATTAGAGAAGTTGAAAAAGAAAACAAATATAAAAGGTGGATTTCTAAATTTTTTGATTTGGACCTAGAATACTTTAGAATAATGTTTTAAAAAAAAACAATAAATTTATAGGTTTCTAAACTTCATTCTAACTAATATAATATTTTTTCTCTTTTCTCTGCTTTTTTTTAATGTTTTTTATTAATTTTTTACCCCTTTTCAAGGGTGGGCATGTAGATGATAAAAACCAAGGTCTAGAAAAATAAAAGGGAAAGAAAAATAATACAAAAACTTAAAATAAACAAAACACAGAAATATGTTCAATCCCTCCCATCCTTTTTCCTAATTTAGATACACTTTCTTCAACAATAGGATTTAGTTTCCCCATAATATGGGAAACACGTGAGTTCAAAACCCCATATCATTAATTTTTAACTGTAGGTACATAGACCAATAAGACCATAAGAAAAACCATCTACGAAAAGTTTAACTAAAGTTGTTTTTGCCGGAATTAGTCTATACTTCACATGTACACCTCGTAGATGTGTAAATGACATATACTCAGCCTTTGTAGAAGACATAGCCACCAGATACTGCAATCTCATTAACCAACTAACTGCACCACCTGTCAAAGAAAAATTATATCCGGTAGTCCTACTTATATCTTAGTCATCTGCATAATTTGCATCAACATAATAAGAAGGATCCACTTCAACAAATGCAAGCTGGCTTCAAATAAAGAAGGATCTACTTCATAGCGGTCCAATGATTATGACTAGGATTGCCATGTATTTCCTCATAACTGTCATTGCTTGTGTTATGTTAAGTATGATGCTAACCATAACAAAGATGAGGCTCCTTCCTGCTGATGAATATGGTACTCGAGACATGCGTGTCCTCTCTGCATCAATATCAGGATATTGTTTGAGACACAACTTCATAACTATAAGAAATGAAGTACTAACTGGTTTAGCATTCTGCACATTAAAGTGTCATGTACTCTTATGAGTTAACCATATTTTCTTGCATGTCTTGTCTCTAAATAGACTCTTCTGTAGAATCCGATTAATTGCTCATAAATCTTTTATAAAAATTACGTAGCCAATTGAGCTCTAAGTGTTGCAATATTCTCTTTATTTGGTCATGCGATATCATTAGTGTATAAATCACCATTACCATTAGCATTATCATCTAAACCTTATCCCAACTATTTAGGGTTAGCTATACGAATTTTATTCAGTCATTCTACTCTATCATGGGCTATATCCTGAGAAAAACCACAAGCCACTATGTCCCTTCCCACTGCTTCCTTCTGGGCCTTTCCCTCGTCCTTTTGGAGCCTTTGATTTGAACCAAATCACTACTTCTCACCGGTGTTGAACTAAGTGGATGTTGTACATGGTCAATCGACCTAAGTTTACTTTCCTTCATATTATCACATATTGGGGCCACCCTTAAGTTCCTTTGGATGTATTCATTTTGACTTCTATTCTTTCTTGTCTTGTGACTAAATCCGTCTCAATATCCTCATCTCAACTACTTCATTCTTATATATGTTGTCTTTTAACTGCCTAATATTCTGCCTCATAAAAGTATGGATTGTCTTATAGTCATCTTATAGAACTTCCTCTTCAATTTCATTGGTCGAGAATCACGTGAAACTCCAGACGCATATCTCTACTTCGCCCACCCAGCTTTAATTCTCTTCATTCTCATGGATTATCGACCTCATATATCGAAAACAATCTTTTTTAGGTACTTCTTGGCCATCGATCTTAACTACTATCTCGTTTTTTACTTTTATTATTATTAAATTTATATTCCATATATTTTGTCTCCCTACAAAGTTCTAATGATGTTATCTCTAGTCTCATCAATCAAAACCATATCATCTACAAACAACATACACCACTATACTTTTTCAATAGACTCACAATCTATAACTAAAATAAAGAGATATGTGCTCAACACTTATCCTTGTAGACAACTATTTCCCAACTAAGGGAATTATAAGAAGCTAAAAAACATAAGAAAAACCGACCTAGGCCACCTTTAACGCCATCCCAAACTAAATTCCTAGAAATCGTCTCACCAAAAATCCATTTTCCAAACTAAAACCGTAGTAGGGACCACACTATACCCTAGAAAACCACCATGCACCCTACTCCATCCACTGCACTATAAAACTAGTTTAACTAGTTCAATTCACTTGACCACCTTGAACCTTCTAAAACAAGACAATACTCCCTTAATACTAGGAACATCCCAGAACCTTCCAAAATAGACCCAAACCTACATTAGGGACCCTAAAACCAAGTTTAACCTTAAAGCTACTTTGACTCACCTAATATTAACATTTGGTCCACCTTCACTCCTTGAAGGCCCAAAACTCCCTCTCTAGACTTGAACACAACGATGCCTAGACACAATCGAACTCTAGACCTCCAACCCCAATTCTAGGCCTCCAAAGGCAAACAACCAAAACTTAATCAAAACACGATGATTTTGTCTCGACCAGTGGATGGTGAAGAACAAGAGAGCCTGGCGCACAAATCTAAGGTCTGAACCAGGCCCAGATTCCAGGTCTTCGACTTGTGTGCTCGGCTTAAGGTGAGTTCTCATCTTCTCTTTGTTTTATCCTCTTCCAAGCCTATTTTTTTCCTTTAGTTTATTTTATTTCTTAATTCGTTGCTAAATCAATTCGATTTTTCTAAATTTTTTTCCGAATTTCTCCCCTCTTACTCGAAACTCCTCTCTCATAGACTTTCTTTTTTCCATTTTTTTTCCCGATTTTTCCACAAATAACAAGGAAAATTATTTTGATAACCCGGAACCAATTTTTAGAAATTTTAGGAGAGTCCCTTACCTTAATCTGTACAAATCTCTTGAAAAATAGTAAAAAATTGCCTAAAAAAATCCCCAAAAGTCCAAAAATTTGTAGAAAATCCCAAAAATTAAGAAAAATCTCAAATAATGCCAAAATTTTGTGAAAAAATATAAAAGCCCTAAAATAATATAAAAAACCTTAGAAAGCCAGGAAAATTCTCTAGAAACCTTATAGAACCTCACTTAGGAATTAGGAACTCTTGATCTCAACCAAATTCCCTCCAATTTCCCATAACCATAAAGTTTCCAAATACTACAAAGAACATCAAAAAAGGAGAATGCACAATAGATCCAAGTCTGAAACTTTGGGTTATAGGTCTCAGGTAAACAATCTATCCCTTTCTTTATTTATTGCATTTATTTTCTGTATTTTTCTTATTCATTCCATATTTTCCTAATTTAGTTTAGACGCTTCTGATTTTAAAGATATATTTGGTGTCGAAATTCAGCAGGCCTATAGGCAGATCCAAAGGGATCAAATCTACTCAGATCAGTATCAATCTTGGGTCCGTAATTTGACCGGCCCCACTTCTCTATTTTTCATTTTTAACTAATTAGCATGAATTTGAGGAGATCTCATCCGAGATCGTCTCAAAACTGTGCATAAACAGTTTGGCGTCCACCATTAGGTAGTTGAGCTAAAATTCACATTTTTTAAATCATTGAAAGCTTCATGTTATTCTGAAATTTTTATTTTTCAAAAATTTCAGTACGGGCACGAGTCGTGTCGACTTGTGTTGATCATGCACGAGTCGAAATGACTCATGCGATCCAAGAAGCTACTAGAAATTGTTTCTAGTTGCATATTTTCCCTTGATTTTGTTCCCTGAGTTTTTCTCATTTCCCCTGTTTTATAGTTTGTCTTTTTGTTTCCAGAAAAATAAAAATTAGAAAATTAAAAAAATTTTAAAATGAATAATATATTTAATTTCTTGGATCTTAGTTTAGCTCGGGGCCATCATACCTCCTACTCACTGCAAATTTTTTGCACCCACCACGTGTGTTTATTCTCCACATGAGTCACATACATCACTTTAAATTCTTTTTTTCAAACGATTTTCTAAAGACCCCCCTCATTCCATTTGGGGCGAGCTTTCTATACTTTTTCTGCAGCATAGAAGTTCTATCCTCCCCTTATCCAACTGTCCATTCTGAATGGAAGGTTAAGATTGCTCCAATCACAATGTCATGTATATACACTATTTTATTTTAAATTTTTTTTCTATGAACTATTTTGACACTAAATGTTGGACATCCATTCCTCTATTAAACTCACACTAGCGAAAAATATAAAAATATATATATACTTTCAATAAAATAAAATGACCAAAATACCCTTGAAAGATTCAAGGGGTATTTTGGTCAATATATTTTATTGAAAAATTATTTTAAATTTTTTTTATAGGTGCGCCCCAATGAGAAGATAGCACATAGCAAATTTCATATGAATACAATTTGTATAAATAAAACTAAAAAAAAATACTTTTAGACGTCGGATCTAAAATCAAACGGTGAGTGGCTCTCTTGATCAAAATTGAACGGCTGGAAGGTAGGGGGAGGATAGAACTTCTATGTTATAGGGGAAGCATAGAAACTTTTCCCTTCAATTGGTGAGGGATCATAGTTTTTGTGCGCTGATGGTTGGGATTCTATAGGGTTTAAGCGATCGTCCATCGACGGTTTTCTTGACCCAGAAAATAACCTAGTATTTTATAACTTTCATCCCAGTTTCTCCGGGTAGCTGGGTAGTGTTTGATACCTGTTTGATAAATTGTGGATTGTGGTGATGATATTTTCACATGTTTGGCATTGGGAAAGCATATATATATATATATATATATATATATATATATATATATATACTACTTACAACTACCTAAGTAAGTAAAGTAGTAGTTAGTAGTTACGTTACGTTACCTTAC
>NW_006499848.1:2282295-2293075 GCF_000471905.2 Amborella trichopoda
ATCACCTATTTGAAATTTTTCTTTATTTAATTCAGGAGGAGGTTTAAAGAATAATTGTTTCTTTTCCTTATAGGTGGGAGGATGTAATAAGTTTTCTAATCTAATAGTTTGTTGTCCAATAGTGTGAAGATAGAGATTCGTATAATTGTTTTGTTCAATTATGTGTGGGAGTAATTCCATACGAGCTAAATTCACGTTATTTAGTTTGTATGGTGTAGCTATTGTTTCGTATACAATCATTTGGGTTGAGGATCCTATATTATGCTTCGTGTTTGATCCTGTGGTGGCGGATCCTGTAGTAACTGTTTCAGCTATTCCTTGTATTTTCATACTTTGTTCAGGAGGATGTTTGGCTTTGATTGTGTTTCCTTCAGTAGTATTGAATAATGTATACTGGGTTTCTAGTGTATTTATTTCAAAATCGGGAATAGGAATTTGTTTTTGGAGTAGGATGTCTTTTAACCAATCAAAAAAACATGTTCCTTTATTTCCTTGTTTTCTCCATTTGTTGAATCTTTTATGAAACAAAGATACTAATTTAGGATCAAAAGTTTCTACATACCATTCTCTGATATTTTTATTTTCGTGGGATAAATAATCATTTATGATAAATTCTTTATCTAACTTTTCTTCAAGTTGTAGTACTTGAATGAATTTTCTGCTTCATCAGGTTCTTCCTGAGCCTTTTTATATTAAGGGATAATGATATTATCAAATGTTCTTAATAGTCCATCAATTTGTGGTTTTATTGGTATTGATGGAATAGTTATGATGGGAGGAATTCTATTGTAAGTAGTAATCCATTTTCTTGCTGGTTCTGGTTCTGATTTTCTGAAAGAATAAGTACTGGAAGTGCCCGAGATGGATGAATCATCCATTGGTTGCAAAATTCTATTATTTGTGAATTGGATTTCAATATTTCCATCTGTATATTCAATAATTTTATCTGGAATGTTTTGAATAGATGTTTGTGATGGTTGATTTTCATTATGGATGGACCATGTTTGTGGTAAGATAATATCTGACCATGATATTGTTTTTGGTATAATCGTATTCGATTTTTCCATATTGGTTTGGAAAAATATTGTTTGTCCTCTAGTATCTATTTGAAGTACATTTGGACATAACGTATTCATAACTTTATAATAAATACAATAAATGATGGCTATGTTTTGAGAACCTAACATCATATTAAATCCTTGAGTTTTTAGATTTAAAGATAAAACATTGAAAATATTTGGATCTGTAAGAGATATAGAATAATTTGGAAAACAATTGAAATATATTGGTCCACTACATAAACTAGATTCAACCATCCCTAGTAACGAATCAGAAAATCTGTTATGGCTAGTATCTCGTAAGCATACCAAGATAGAATTATTTAATCCTAGACGAGTTAAGGGTTTCACAGCTATTTGGATTAATCCTACATATAAATATTTATAGTTTTTTGTTTTATGGACTTGTAATATTTTTTGAGATAATAATTGAAAATCTTCTTGATTACTTGTAACAGATAGAGTCTGTTCTACTGTTTTGATAACATATCCGATTTTTAGATCAAATGTGCCTTTCTTATAAACATCTGATATTGGAACTTTGGGTATGTTCCAATTTTGTATTTGATTTTCAATATCGTTAATAATAATTTCTTCTTTATTTTTTATCCTTAGAGTCCTATTAGTTGCACTAGTTGTTTTATCCGTCATATTCTTAATAAATTTCTCCATTATTAGGTTGCGGTTGAGTGTTATCTGGACAGTCCTCTTTGACTACCTCTTACGTCTCCAAGACCTCAGCGGCTCTCTTGGCCTAAATGGTCAACTGACTGGTGTCTGAGCGTCTCTAATCTCAATGCTCGGACTAACTTTCTTTAATAGATTAATTTTTTAAGTTTCTTAAGATAAAAGAACTAGTGATTAGTCTTAGTCCTCTAATACCGGGTTGGCTCTGATACCATAAATGCGTCAAGATCACCCTATAGCTACTAACAACTCAAATACAGAACTTATCTTAGAAATTGGAATATTAAACTATGATAAGATACTAGTTGTTGTAATATGTTGACATAATATAAGAATGCTAAGATGATAAAAATAACATATACAATTAATATATCTATGACTATCCACGAAATATGAGTATAATTACGAATTTTTATGCTAAATACTAATTTAAATTGCATTGTAGAAAAAACATAATAATCACATATATTGATTCAGAAAAAGAAATACAAGAAAACATACTTACATATTATTACAAATACATAAGCTGAAAAATGACTGCCATTCGTGAGGGCAGTAAGAGGGTAAAGTTGATATATTACAATCACACATGTATTAAATAATAAAAGAGTAAGAAGTTACCGACTTGAGAGACGGTAGATTTACAACAGTACTGAGCTACTGTCGTAGAAAGAGTAAGAGAACAGAAAGAAGAGAAGAGCAAAAGAGAATAGAAGAAGATGGAGGAGAAAAGAGCAGAGGTCTGAGCTTGATCTTCTTTAGTCTGCCGGAAATCCTTGCCAACCTGCCTTCTGTTAAGTGAAGGGGGTTATTTATAGAGGGCGAGAGGTAACTTGGTGTAGAAGGTATCCTTTCTGATTGGCGAGAGGTAACTTGGGGTCGAAGGTATCATTGCTGATTGGTTGGTCCTTCAGTGAGAGGAGTTAAAGGCGAAGGATGGGATGTAAAGTTGAAGAGATGTTTGTCGTGACTTATTGTTGTCAAGTATGTGGTGGCTGTGTATTGGTTGCTGGAGAGTTGACGTGACGGAGGAATCTCTAGTACTGTGCTTGAGGCTTCGTGGCGAGTATCCGAGGGAGGTGTGACGGTAGTTGGAGTCACATCGTGCATAAAGTGGAGTCATTTCGCGAATAAAGGTAATATAAGAATCTGCTTTATGAGTGCAGTCATGTCGCGAATAAAGGTGAATATAAGAATCTGCTTTATGCCGTATCATGTAAGCTGCTGCTGATGCTGATTGTATTGGTCGAGTCGTAGTATCGGGTCGCAATTATTGGTCGGGCCTCTGGCTGAAATCTTCTAACAATGGATTGCCAGATTGAACTGTTTCTTCTGACGTAGTAGGTGCAGTGGTATCAGGAGCAAAGATATTGAGAAGAGTTTGCTCTAATTCTTCAAGAGTAGCATTAGGGTGTGCTAGTCTCATCTTTTTCAAATAAGCAGAAAATGTGGGTAGGCTGACTGTATTATGTGCTTGTGGGTTCAGGATATTGTTCTGAGGAGGTATGCATTTAAGGGGTAAGGAGGCAGGATCAATACTAAAAATATCTCACCATTTAACTTTGATGGTTTTGCCAAGTTTAGGAATGTACTCATAATTATGCGTATTATTTTCAAAGATGGCATAATCCCATTTTAGGATCCAAGGTATTTGGTAGATGGCCATGAAGTAGAGATGAAAATCATCCAGTTCGGTGCAAGTATTATGTTGTGCAAATTTGGTTTGAAAGGCTTGAAACGAATCTGGTAAGATTTGTGTCTGCGATCCCCATAATAAAAACCAGTAGCGGAACCAGTTTGGGAATCTTTCGTAAATAGGGAGTTTAAATTGCAAGTACCAAGAGTGAGTATTATTTGGATTCTGGTATGAGAATACCTTATGCCAGGCTTCCATGTACTCAGCATATTTATAATATTTGTATTGAAATTCTAGATTTAACAATTTTTTCCCTTGAAGAGGATTACATCCCCAGTCGTCATAAGAAAGTAATTTTTTGATTTGAAATTTTGAATAAGCATATACTTTAGTAGTTCCTTGAAAAAAATGAACAATCGAAACTGAACCGGTTTCCATGAGAATGGATTCGTACCATTCACGGGTTTTGACCCCTTGTGATGGATTTAAATGGTTTACAAGGTAAAGGGGGGCCAATTTATTTGGGTCAATTTGTGCATGGTTATCAGAAATGGGTATATCTGCTAGGAATGCTGTGTCGATATAGATTAACTTAGTAGTGGTAGATGTTTGCTTATTTGGGTATGTGGCCGGAGAGAATGCCGGACTTGGAGTTTGTATTGGACTTTGAGGAAGAGTTTGAATCAAGTATTCAGGTATGTTTGTGGATCAGAGAGGTGACATAGGTGTCAGATTCAGAGAGGGATGGCTGGGCATAAGAGGCCCAAACATATTGCTTGGTACTAAGTCCATGGTTTGTTTCCTTTTTTGTTGTTTGAAGGATTATTCATATTGATATTCTTATTGGCAAGAAATAGTTGCAAACCGTATGGAAGTGTATCTTCTTCAGAAAGTGTGGGTAATGTACGGTCCCCCCTGCAAAAATTCACGGGTAAAGAAGTCAGGTAAAGAATTAGCAGAGCCTTAAAGATGCTCAATAGAGAAATCAAAGGCAGATAGAATGGCCTGCCAACGGGCAAATATTTGTTTGGAAACAAGGTTTTGAACATCTTTTTGCAGAATATATTTGGCTGCATTACAATCGGTGCGAATAAGAAAGTGTTGGTTTAAAATATAAGTTTGAAATTTACAAACACAGTGAATAATAGCAAGTAATTCCTTTTCACAGTAGAATAATTTTTTTGGTGTAGGATTCCAAGCTTTTGAAGTAAATCGTATTAATTGTTCTTTAGAATCAATTGATTGTTTTAATATGCCACCAAGTCCTAATTCAGAAGCATCACATTCAATTATTTTAAAAGCTGTAGGATTAGATAAAGTTAAACATGGTAATTCTTTGGCTTTTAATTTAAGTCGCTGTACAGCCAAAGTATGGACATCAGTCCATGGTGGAGGATTCTTCTTTAATCGGTCATATAAGGGTTTAGCATCAAGAGCTAGATTTTGGTAAAAATCACTTATATAATTTAGACATCCTAAGAATCTTTGTAATCAGTTTTGTCTAAAATTTTGTCAGGAAATTTATCAGTAAAGAGAATGGATCTATCAATTGGGATAATTGTCCCTTGATTTATATTATGTCCTAAAAATCTAATTTTTGTTTGGAAAAGATTCATCTTTTTAGCAGAGACTACTAACAAACTGTGTGAATGAAAGTATGAAGATGCTTAAAATATTGTTCAAGAGATTCAGAAAATACTAGAACATCATCAATATAAACTATCATGAATTTTTAGAAAGGATTAAATATATCATTCATTATCTTCTGGAATTCAGATGGAGCATTTTTAAGACTAAAGGGCATAACATTCCATTCATATTGTCCAAAAGGGACATTAAATGATGTTTTATATTTATCTTCTTCCTTTATCTGTATTTGCCAAAAGCCAGATTTTAAATCAAATTTGGAGAAGATGACTGCGTATAAGAGTCTATCGAGTAAATCTTTTTTATTTGGAATGGGATATCTAATCCATTGTAATACTTTATTGAGGGGTTTATAATTAATAACTAGTCGTGGAACTCCTCGTTCTTGTTCGGCGTTTTTATTGATATAAAAAGCAGAGCAGCTTCAGGGAGATAAACTGGGCCGTATGAGTTTCTTATGGAGTAAATCTTTAATTTCATTATGACATGTTTGTAATAATTTCGTATTCATTTGAATAGGTCGAGCTTTTGTTGGTATTTTTGTTTCACTAAAATTTGGTTCATATGGTAATCCAACAATATGTTGTTTTCTATGCCAAAAAGTGGTTGGTAGATCATTACATATTTCGTGTTCAATAAGACTTTTGAGTTGTTGTATTTTTTGTATTATATCATTAGTTTGGAGTTTTTCATTGATAATCTTGTGTTTGATTTCAAGTTGTAATGATCCTATAAAATCTTCTTTTTGTTTGATATTTTGTTTGACAGTATTAATTTCTTTGATTTTTGGTTTATCAAGGAATTCAAATTTAATAGGGGTACCATGGGTATTTGTTTCAATACCTGTATGGGAAATAGTAATTGGATAAAACAGAGTGAAGAAAGGTACGCCAAGGATTACAGCCTGGCTGAGTCCCTTGACCATAATAAATGGACTAGGAAAACAATGTCCTTCATTACAAATTTTAGCATTAGATAGCTTGTATTTAATAAATAGTCTACTCCCATCCGCAGTGTTAAGGATTTGAGTAGTTTTATCGAAATATTTTGTAAGAACTAATCCTTCATTAAGGCAATTAAGATCAGCACTTGCATCAACTAAGGCTAGAGTTTGGAATTCATATTCATCACTTATGATAATGGTTACTAAGACAAACCATTTTTGTGTGATTACTCTATTTAATACATTTACTGATTTTTTGATAGATGATTCGCATTGATTTATATAATCATTGGGATGATATGATTTGAGTAAGTGGTCAAATTCAATGGCATCTGAATCAGTGTCTATTTCGAAAGTTTTATTATGGAGTTCAAGTATTTGAATTCTATTTTTTAATTGGGTTACTTCTATCTTGACTGTATTTACTTCGGCTTTGAGTTCAGCAATAGTAGGTTCTTTTTGTGTGGCTTCATGCTGACTTACACGTTTCATTATATCATAAAAGTTATAATTATCAGGAGGTTTGACTAATGGCATATGTTTTGTTTTTGTTTTAGTCAAATTAATAAACTGAGTAATTATTTCTCTTTTTTCATCAGGATCATAAATTTTCTCTATTAAGTCTAAAATAAGATTGTCTTCTTTTGTTAGCGTATGAATATCAGAAGTTGTAATAGGACATTTACATATTTCTTCATCTGTGTCAGAACTACTATTTGTGGACCAATAAAAATCATCATTATGCATAGTTCCTATAAAAGATGTATCACTACTTGCTGAAGTAGTGTCCGTATCTAAACTAGTAGATGAATCATATATTTGAATAATGTCATATATTTTATTTCTGATGTGCTCATCTAATGTAATAGAGTCTAATTTTTGTTTGACTTTGCATTGGCTTTTATAATGGCCAACTTTTTCACATTTATAGCAAACAGGTAATTTCTTATTGTTTTGTTAGAACTTTTTAGATGCAAAACGTTTAGTAAATTTCTTATATTTTTTATTTTTGGTTGGAAAAGACTTATGTGTTTTTTCGAATTTATTAATGCGATGTTTTTTCTTTTTATATATTTTATGTATTTTATGTGGTTTATTTTTATCAATATGATAGCCAAATTGTTGGCAGAAGTCTCCTAAGTCTTTTTTACCACTTATGTTTTGTTTATCAAGTTGCTTTTTAAGTTTCATATCTGTGCATAAGGCTAAGCCTTCAGCACATATTTCAGAGGATAATTCACCTAAAGTATATTGAGAGTAATTGATTATACCACTATTTTTATTTTTCAGACGTTCTTTGACCTTTTCAACGAATGGATATGGTAATCCTGCTACGAACTTTTCTTTCCAGTGGTCAAGATGACTATCTTCTCGTATAAGTAAACGAGAGAAAAAGACGTCTTTATACCATTTGTAGTGAGATAGTGTATGACAACATAAATTAGATAAAAGATCAGCAGTTCGGGCTGCAAGTATTGAAGTATTTCCTATGAAATGAAGAGCAATTGTATAAATCAGTGAATTAACAGCATCACTTTCAGAGTATACCATATCTTGGTTGTGTTCATTTTTTGCTGTCCATTGACGAGTATTTGTTAATATTTGTTGTTTTGTCTGTTCATTGAGATAGGAATCCCACCATCCACTTAGCCATCCAGAAAATCCTGAAACTATAGCTTTTGCTATTTCCTGATCATGACTACCAGCCATTTTACATGTCGAAGCATACATAGTCATATGTTTCATTGTATCTAATATTCGGTGATCGAAAATTCCATCAATGTTCCAATCTATAATAGTTCGACCAGTATATGTAGAAGTATGACTTGTAAGGTCTTCTTCTAATTGGATATCAATTGGGGTTGGTCTCTTATAATATGGTCGGGCATTTATTGGTTGCCAATTTTTATTATAGTTGACTCGATTTATATCCGGGGTAATATGATGTTCAGAAAATGCTTTTTGTATATTTGATATTGTGTTGGCGATTAGTGGTTCAATGTTTTCATTTTCTTGGAACATTATTTCTTCTTGAAGAGTCATATTATCATGTTCTGGGATTTTTGTTTTTCCTCTATCGCTGTCTGGTATAGCAATATTTTCTTTAGGTTTGAGATCTTTTATTTCTAATTTGGAAATTAATTGATCCATTAGTGTTTTATTATCATCACCTATATGAAATTTTTTTTTATTTAATTCAGGAGGAGGTTTAAAGAATAATTGTTTCTTTTCTTTATAGGTGGGAGGATGTAATAAGTTTTCTATTCTAATAGTTTGTTGTCCAATAGTGTGAAGATAGAGATTCGTATAATTGTTTTGTTCAATTATGTGTGGGAGTAATTCCATACGAGCTAAATTCGTGTTATTTAGTTTGTATGGTGTAGCTATTGTTTCGTATACAATCATTTGGGTTGAGGATCCTATATTATGCTCTGTGTTTGATCCTGTGGTGGCAGATCCTGTAGTAACTGTTTCAGCTATTCTTTGTATTTTCAGACTTTGTTCAGGAGGATGTATGGCTTTGATTGTGTTTCCTTCAGTAGTATTGAATAATGTATATTGGGTTTCTAGTGTATTTATTTCAAACTCGGGAATAGGAATTTGTTTTTGGAGTAGGATGTTTTTAACCAATCAAAAAAACATGTTCCTTTATTTCCTTGTTTTCTCCATTTGTTGAATCTTTTATGAAACAAAGATACTAATTTAGGATCAAAAGTTTCTACATACCATTCTCTGATATTTTTATTTTCGTGGGATAAATAATCATTTATGATAAATTCTTTATCCAATTTTTCTTCAAGTTGTAGTACTTGAATGAATTCTGCTTCATCAGGTTCTTGCTGAGCCTGTTTATATTGAGGGATAATGATATTATCAGATGTTCTTAATAGTCCATCAATTTGTGGTTTTATTGGTGTTGATGGAATAGTTATGATGGGAGGAATTCTATTGTAAGTAGTAATCGATTTTCTTGCTGGTTCTGGTTCTGATTTTCGAAAAGAATAAGTACTTGAAGTGCCCGAGATGGATGAATCATCCATTGGTTGCAAAATTCTATTATTTGTGAATTGGATTTTAATATTTCCATCTTTATATTCAATAATTTTATCTGGAATGTTTTGAATAGATGTTTGTGATGGTTGATTTTCATTATGGATGGACCGTGTTTGTGGTAAGATAATATCTGACCATGATATTGTTTTGGGTATAATCGTATTGGATTTTTCCATATTGGTTTGGAAAAATATTGTTTGTCCTCTAGTATCTATTTGAAGTACATTTGGACATAACGTATTCATAACTTTATAATAAATACAATAAATGATGGCTATGTTTTGAGAACCTAACATCATATTAAATCCTTGAGTTTTTAGATTTAAAGATAAAACATTTAAAATATTTGGATATGTAAGAGATACAGAATAATTTGGAAAACAATTGAAATATATTGGTCCACTACATAAACTAGATTCGACCATCCCTAGTAACGAATCAGAAAATCTGTTATGCATAGTATCTCGTAAGCATACTAAGATAGAATTATTTAATCCTAGACGAGTTAAGGGTTTCACAGCTATTTGGATTAATCCTACATGTAAATATTTATAGTTTTTTGTTTTATGGACTTGTAATATTTTTTGAGATAATAATTGAAAATCTTCTTGATTACTTGTAACAGATAGAGTCTGTTCTACTGTTTTGATTGCATATCCGATTTTTAGATCGAATGTGCCTTTCTTATAAACATCTGATATTGGAACTTTGGGTATGTTCCAATTTTGTATTTGATTTTCAATATCGTTAATAATAATTTCTTCTTTATTTTTTATCCTTAGAGTCCTAAGAGTAATCACTAGTTGTTTTATCCGTCAGATTCTTAATAAATTTCTCCATTCTTAATAATATATATATATATATATATATGAAAAAAACTGGGATTGGTCCACTTACTCATATGAACATATGAGCCTAATGGCTTAGATTGAATCTGGGCTGATCTGACGATCACGGATGTCCGGTAGTATTTGAATTTTATTTTTATTTTCTACTAATCCAAATCACTTGAAATTTTATATGTGCGCTCTTTTCATCAAGGCGCACGTAATAAAAATATATATAAAAATTTATTGGTGAAAATAAATCACCAAATACCTCCCAAAACTTTTGGGGGTATTTTGTCATTTTATTTCATGTAAAATATTTTTTAAATATTTTTCAAAGATTCACCTTTTTTTATAAACACACGCCTAAAATCATGTGATTTGGATTTGTAGAAAAAAAATAAAATTCAAACACTACCGGACATCCGTGATCGTCAGAGCGGCCCAAATTCAATCTGGGTAGTTGGGCTCATATGTTCATATGAGCTAATGGGCTAATCCCAGAGAGAGTTATGTAGGTTGGATTTATTAATTTGGAGTCTATTTTTTTAAAAAAGTTACTTTTGTTGGGCAATTTTGTAAATATTGCTATAAGACAAAGGGTACTTTTGTAATCTCCAAAAGGGGTAAAATTGAAATTTTAACTAAAGGACAAGGGCACTCTACAAATAAAGTTTCAAGATATTAACTTCCAAAATACCATTGTATTTTTGTGAAAATTTCAAATTTGTCATTTCTTAATGGTAAAGTTATATATTTAAATCATTTTTTAATAAAAAAATAATGATTGTTTTGATAAATATACCCATCACACTTCTAACTTGAACCTTTGTATTCTGAGGGGTTTTTAACTCTAGACAAATCATATATATATATATATATATATATATAAGGTTTTGTTATACTATACCACTTGTGGTGTAAACCC
>NW_006499848.1:2295134-2305250 GCF_000471905.2 Amborella trichopoda
GAATATTGAGATGCTCTTTCCCTGTATAAACTTATGTTAACAATTAAATTTGCATCACATAAAAGAAAAATAATAGAATTATCATAGATAAAATATATAATTATACATGGACTATTATAAAGAGTAGACTAATCAATGAAAGAATGGCCATTAAAATCTCGTTTTGGTGAAAAACCCTAATCCGTTAAAAGAATCCAAATTATTACAACCTAACTAACTATAATCCAAAATTATTAAAACCTAACTCATTATAATATTATATACTGAAATTATAATTATTAGTCTACATTTTATAATTATTTTATTAGACAAATAATAACAAATTTTAAATATTTTATAATATTATCTAATTTAAAATGTATTATTGACAAATGTAAGAAAAATAGTACATTACATGATTTATAATGTAAAAATTAATAAATAAAATAAAAAAATTGGTTATCAATGTAAAAATTAATAAAATGTATACAAATTTTGGAAATAACACTTCAATTTTTCAAAAATTTATTTTTTTAGGTTTCTATAATAAATTTAGTGAAAGAGATTGTTAGTAGAAAGATGGAGATTTCAAATAGAATAACCTTTTTATGTTTTATTTTTTTATGCCTTTCATATTATTTAAAAAAATAATTATACCACCATATACAACAAAAATTAACTGGTATACAAAAAATTAACTTTTATATTTTTCATTTTTTTATTCTTTTTATATTATTTACAAAAATATTTATACAATATATACAACACAAAAAAATAACACCCACGGGGGGACTCGACCTTGATACATCGCATGAAGAAGCAAAGGTCTTAACGACCACGCCACCTCACCATATGTGGTTATAACTTGATGATTAATAGAATATATTTAAATTCTCTTTTCATTTAATGATGTTTGGGAATTATCCCACATCGAAATATGAGTATTCTACCTTGGTATATAAATACCTATGTAATATAAATTAAAATGTTGTATAAAAATATTGGGGTAACCTCACACGTGTTGCACGCGTGCACGAGCGTGTTACACGCGTGCAGGGAGGGAACCGGGTAGAACCAAACAAAACCGGATTGGAACCGACGGTTCTTCTCTAAAATCGGGCGGTTCCCGGTTTTGTATTGGAACAGGCACGAGCTGTGTCGGTTCCCGAGTCGAACCAAGCGAGTCCAGTTCGACTCGCCGATTTTTAAAACACTGCTTGTGATAGTCTTAAAATATATTTCCATCTTTAATTATAAAATTTAAAGCTTCAAAAACAATGTAGATCGAGATTGAAATTCTTGGAAATTGGCGATCCAAAAATGCTTTCCAAGATGCACTATTTCCGAAACTTGAAATCCATTTTTTTCTCATGTCCATGCATCTTAATCTCAAGATGATCAATTTGAGGATATTGGGGCATCAAAACAACCTCTTTTAGTGAAATTTTTGAGGTGGGCTTTAATTTAATTGTTTAGAGCCTTGGCACTATATAAATTTTTTCCAAATTTTTGAGGTGGGCTCTAATCTGAAAGATTTTACTTTGATTGTTTAGAGCTCGGCTCTTTATAAACCGCACCCAAGATGAATAAAATAGCTTATTTACAGTAACAAGTAAGTCGATTTACAATAATTTGTGAATTTTTAATCAATTCATAGATGAAAGCGTATGTTACACTTTATTGTCAAAATTGATTTATAGGAAGCTAATATTTTAAAAAATCACCCGATTTATGTAAATATGTAAAAGGTGCGGTTTGTATAAAGCCTAGGCTCTAAACAATCAAATCAGAGCCTACCTTCAAATGGTGTCGAGAAATGTGGTTTCGATATTGAAAATATTTGTGATAGCCTAAAATATAGGTAAAATATCTCCTTATCCTCTATTTTTAACTTCCATATCTTATGAGACCCAAAATTTGAAAATATTACTTGTAAGCAAAATGTTTCCTATCTTTTTTATCTTACAACCCCTGGACCCCTTTAACCATTCATTTTTTACCCAAACAAACACTGAAATGACACTCTATTCAAACTCTATCTCTCTCTCTTCGCTTCTCTTTGAGTTTACCAGCCAAGGGGTTTAGCTTAAGCTCGCACATGAGCACACCTTATGTGTGAAAAAGAGATGAAGTTTGGATTTTAGAGAGACATGGAGTTTTAGAGAAAGAGAGAGAGATGGAGTTTTGAGAGAGAGAGACGATGATGTGAGAGAGAGATGGAGTTTGGGTTTTAGAGAGAGATGGAGTTTTGAGAGAGAGAGATGATGATGTGAGAGAGAGAGATGGAGTTTTGAGAGAGAGATGATGAAATGCGAGAGAGATGGAGTTTTAGAGAGAAAGAGATATAGAGTCATTTCATAAGTTGTTGAGGTTAATATTACATGGTCAAAATAGTTTAGGGGGTTGAAAGACGAAAAGGATGGAGTAATTTTACTTACAAGTAATATTTTCAATTCTTAAATCTGATGAGATATAGAAGTTAAAAATAAGGGATAATAGGATAGTTTACTAAAATATATGTTCATCTTTATTTATAAAGTCTAAAGCTTCTAAAATAATGTAGATCGATAGATCTATGAAAACTTGAAAAACTTGAAAATTGATGGTCTAAAAATGAGTTACAAAATACACTATTCCAAAACTTGAAATCCATATTTTTCTTATATCCATGCATCTTGATGTCGAGATGATCAATTTGAGGATATTTGAGAATCAAAACAACCCCTTCTAGTATAATTTTTTTGGAAGGTTCAAATTTGATTGTTTAGAGCCAGCTCTATATAGACTTTTCCTATATGTAAATCGATTTACAAGAATGTGAACTTCAATGGCTTTAGAGGCCGACGAGTTTTTAAATAAATCAATCAATCTCTCTCTCTCTCAACCTTTTATACTGTGACTAGTGAAGTGTTCCCATAGGACCGGTGATTTTGTGCTACCCTCGTTTATTTGATTGGAGTTATATTTCTTTACAGAAATTCTTTTAGTAAGTGAAAGATGATTTAATTTTGAAAAATTGTTTCATGCAGCGAGGATTGCATTTCTACATTTGAGGTCTTTGAGGTATAAAGCATCCATTTAAGATGGATGCAAATCGGAGGTCCATCTAAAAACAATTGAAATTAACTGTCTAAATTTTTTTTTAATAGAATTATTATTTTTTATTTTCAAAATTTATTTATTTATTCATATTTATGATCTCCATGTTAGATATTTCATGTCCTTAAAAGTTGGATCCAAAAATCCATCTCAAAAATTAATTTTTAAGAAATCACTCATTTCTAAAGGACTCATAGAAACCGTGTCCTTTAATTTTTAATTTTTTTTTTAAAAAGAAATATGACATATTCTGAATTTTTATTGAATTTTTAATAGTTAAATTTCCATTTGAAATTAAGTGACATAAAAAGTAATATCACCTTAGATATAAAGTATTAAAAAATAAATCTAAAACATTTCTCAAAAATAGGTTGATCCTTTAAGTTTTGTTTGAAATAAAATCAAGAAACATAATGATTTGTTTTCAATTATTCAGGAAACTAATCAAAATATGCCTATTTTATTAACTATTCAACAATGGGAAATATTTATATAAGTTGACACCTTATAATGTGTGCACCTGTTAAATCCTTTTCATCTAAATTGATCATTTGTCGAGACATAAAATTTAAAAATGCCGCATCTTGCAATACATTATTTGGACGGTCTATTTTAAAGCTTTTCATAAGTTTGTAGATCTGCTTAATTTGAACCATCTTTTAAATTTAAAATAATTATAGATATAAATTATTTCTCGTACATCTAAACAAAAGGAAAATTTCGAAGAATACGCTATTTTTATTTTTAGTAGTAGATGCTTTCTGTGTCAATATCACAAATTCAACGCTTGGAGGACGAATAAAATATCAGATTACTTTATATATCTTCTCTTATTAAATTGCACAAGGCAGGTTTTATCCCATATGTTTTTTTTTTTTGTTATTAATTGCACCAGCCACCAGGTTGCTTATCTCAAAAGTCCACCTTGAATTGGTACGGTGGGGTCGGCCCGAGCCTGACCCACCTGGCCTCTAGTTGGATCACCCAACCCGGGTCTGGTCCAAGTTTTTTGTCTCGGGACATGATGGATTGAGTCAAGTAGGGTTCAAGTAAAGATAAAAAATTATATATCGGGTCGACACTGGCTTGGACCTGACCTAGTGGGTCCAATATTCGTGGTGGGTGTCCCATATATGGGTGCAGACTGCAGACCCAGACAATGGTCGGGTGATCGAGTCCACCCGTCAAGTCGGGGATTGAACCCAACCTGATCAACCTGATTGCAACCTGCCAAATAGATACAACCAAAAACTAACCCATAGAGTACAAATTTTGGCAGGGGAAGGGGGATTCCCCCTCCTCTTTATATTTCTATTGCATCTCTGCACTGGTACAACTCCATAATCACCCAACCCACATCAGATCAATCAAAATAATTCCCCTAGCACATATGTCTACATACACATGGTTAAGGATTCTCTTGATAGATATGCTTTTAAAGTTTAAACCGTTATAGGCGTGGGTTTTGAAGTTGAACCAGTAATGGAGCAGGGAGTGATGATGTTTCTTTGGGTGCTTGTGATTGGCTTTGTCACTTTGGTGGTGGTGTGCCGGTGGTGGAGCAGCCGGCATCACCAAAAGGGCCTTAAACTTCCTCCAGGAACCATGGGATGGCCCCTCATAGGGGAGACCCTCCAATTTTCTGGCGCCTTGGGCTCCGAAGGCAATGAAGGTTTCATCAAAGAGAGGACTCGAAAATATGGAACTGAGGTCTTCAAGACACATTTCCTTGGCAAGCCACTTGTGGTATTTTGCGGACCCACGGGCAATAAATTTGTGTTCTCAAATGAGAACCGAGTACTCGTGAACTCATGGCCACCCTCCGTTGCGAGGATATTTGGCACTTCATTGAGCACCAGGGCAGGGGACGATGCCAAACGGATACGTAAACTCCTAATGGCTTTCTTGAGGCCGGAGGACTTCCAAAAGTTTGTCAGTCGAACGGATATTGTAGCTCAAAAACACTTAAGAACACACTGGTATGGGAAATCGGAGGTGAAGACATTTGATATGCTTAAAGCTTACGCATTCTCGTTAGCCTGTAGCCTGTTTGCTAGTATTGAGAGTGAGGAGCGTAGGGCCGAGCTTTCTGCACTTTTCATTGTTTTGCTGAGGGGACTACTGAAGTTGGACCTGAAAATCCCTGGAACAAGCCATTATAGGGCTAAAAAGGCAGCTGACGCGCTAAAAAGAGAGCTGAGGAAGGAGATGGAGGAAAGAAAAGAGGCCTTGAAGGATGGAAGAGCAACCCCGAAGCAAGACCTATTGTCGTATCTACTCACCACTGCTGATGACCGTGGTGGTTATATGAGCGATACAGAAGTGGTGGACAATATCTTGCTCCTTCTCTTTGGTGGCCATGATACGAGCAGTTCGACACTGCTGATGGTATTGAAGTATTTGGCAGAGGAGCCTTACTGTTACAACGAGATCCTCAAAGGTACTCTTTCTTTCTGTGTGTGTGTGTGTATGATGAGTTGTGCAATGTTGGCACCCAGGAAAATGTTGCCTCTACTGTATTTTGTGTTGAAAACAGAAATTGGTTTCCTTTTAATCAGGCTTTTCAATCGTTTGTGCCTCATTTCCATTCCACACTCCTTATGTTATCTTGTGGTGACTTAGGTTAATTGTTTCTTAGCATAGCTCTAAAACTCGAGTGAGTGCACTCGGACTCACCCGAGTTGCTTGGACATGACAGAGTGATGAGTCTCAAAAGGAACCTGCCAATCTCAAAGGGTTCCTATATTTCAGTACAATCACTTGTACAGACTCGGCTCAGTCTTTGTCAGACTCTGCCGAGTCTTTAAAGACCAATCAGACACAAGACCTGCTGAGTCCCAAACTCGAGCCTTATTTTTTTGAATATGCTCTAAGTTGACAACCTTTGATTCTATTTTGTAATTTTTTCAGAGCAAAGGGAAATTGCCCAGTCCAAGAACAAAGAAGAACTACTGAATTGGGAAGACATCAAAAAGATGAAATACACATGGAATGTGGTGTGTGAAGTGATGAGAGTCGCACCTGCAGTCTCAGGAACTTTCAGATACGCCATAACTGACTTCAACTTTGCTGGCTTCCACATACCTAAGGGCTGGATGGTAAATCAATCAAGCCTCTCTTCTTCTTCTTTTCTGTTTTTTTTTTTCTCTTTTTTCCTTGATGGTTATGAAAATAGGACCCTATATTCATCAAAAACAAATTAAAAATGACAAAACCGGGACAACAATTCTGCCACCCCAACTAAATGTCCTGTAACCTTTCTCAAAAGTCTAAACAGCATTTCTGCTTTCTTGAATTTTTTAATGCAAAATATCAAAACAAAAACAATCAAAGAGAATACAAATTTTTCTCCTGTAATTCTACTCTTTTCATGTTTGTCTAATATTACTTCGTGTTGTAAAAAGTCCAAAAATCCCCATAAGAACTATCTCAAAAGAAACTGCCCAGAGAACACACATATTGTACTCCAATGAGACCACATTATACACTTACCCCACATTATACACCTATCTTTTTTGGCAATTGTGAAATGAGCTTTGTTAATGTGGATGCAGCTCCATTGGAGTGCGTATACTACACATACGATGGCAGAGTATTTTCCAGAGCCCGAAAAATTCGATCCCTCTCGCTTTGAGGGGGAGGGTCCCACCCCGTTTACATTTGTGCCTTTCGGTGGGGGACCACGCATGTGCCCTGGGATTGAATTTGCAAGAGTGGGGATGCTAGTGTTCTTGCACAATTTGGTGAAGAATTATAAGTGGGAATTGGTTTTCCCAGATGAGAAGATACGCATGGATCCCATGCCTGTTGCTGCAAATGGACTCCCAATTCATCTCCACCCACATCAGCAACATTCATGATCTCTCTCTCAAAGTTATGGTTGCCAAGTGACTTTAGTGAGGGCCTTCGCTCTAGTCGTTTGCTCCATAATTGAAATGTTTTATGTTTGCTTTTCTATGAAATGAACGGTCCCAATAACTTTAACATGATTTGTGTAGTTGTACATCAATGGATATTAATATCCTATGCTTGTTGCTGCAAAGTGACTCCCAATTCACCTCCACCCAGATCAGCAACATACATGATCTTTCTCTCCGGTGGCTTTTTTTAGATAAGTATTTTCTTCATAAATCATATAGTAAAAGTTAGAAGATGAAATATCAATCTCGAACATTTTCATCAAAAAGAGCTACCAAATGCCAGAAAAGGAAATAAACAGGAGGCGCTTTTCTGTTTTCATGTCAGTGGTGGAGGTGGCGTGAGAGAAAGGTCCTAGTACCAAACCTACACCAGAAACACACGCACACAAATGAATCTCGAACATGATTAACATCTCTAATTAGTAGCTTACATATGTGCTGTAATGGTTTACCTGAGGTGTCTTCATAATCTTGGTCTACTCTGCTTTGAGAATTGACCTCACATTCGATTTCTTCAGTGTCCTCAACTCATGTGTTGTCATCTGGTCTTGCATTTCTCGGTGCTTTCATAACAATTTCATCATCTCGTCTGAGAAACCCAGCTCCTCTCAAGAGCTTTGTGCTCTCCTCCTCTAATTATAGTTATGCTATAATTGCTCTTATCTTGTCCCCTGAAACCCAGCTCCTCTCAAGAACTTTACTCTCTCCTCCACTGAATTGAGTTATGTTCGAGCGTAGCTTCTCATCAACTGAAGCCTACCAAAACTTAAAGACATTATACTGTAATCAAACTTGCAGAGCTAAACATTAAGGAAACTGGTGTTTGTTAAAACTTGCATCATCAAGGCAGGCATATGTTGATTTTATTTTACTTTAATTTCTGTCGAGTAACTTCATTCAGTTGCAATACGATACATACATAACAAAAGACGAGGTATATATGTTGCACAATCAAGAGAAGGATGAAGTTTCTAATTTAGTACATGACTGCGTAATCCATCATCATCATCGTCAAAGTCTTTTCCCAACTAATTGGGGTCAGCTACATGAATCTCGATCCACCATTCATCTGACTCCGTAATCCATTAAATACAAAATATATGTGTAGAAGAACCACATGTTCAATGACCGACTAATCTCTAGTTTATACTTAACAATAGATGACTGATTAATCTATTAAATCATGTTAACAAAAAATGAAAGAGCTCATTAGCATCCAAAAAAAATAAAAAATGAAATAACTAATAAATTAAAAGGAAGTCAAAATAAAGCAGCCTAATTTGAATCTTTTAGGTCGTATAATTTATCCAATGTAACAATCAGACAATACCCATTACACTATTTTAACAAATCAAATCACAAATAAACAAATAAATGATGACACCACATAATAAAATCAAGCATCAAATTATAGTCTGCATAATAAATTGCAATTTACAGCAACTAAGAATTTCAAAATTGTAAACAATGGAGAAATAGTTTTCCATTTCTTTTCTACCCAAAATTATAACATTTGCATTGTATATATGATTAGCATTAGGATCATTTATATTTATTTAATGCAAGAGTTCATTCGGAAAACCCATTTTCAGCGAATGACATTATCAACAAACAGTATTGTATACTATAAGACCATTTATATTTGGCACAAGAAAGTCACAATTTTTTTTAGCCACCAGACGTCAAATCCAACACCTTGAGTATGTCACCGAATTGTAAACGTTGTTATTTAATTCTTTAAGCTTGGCTAATGGAACAACCTAGCGACTCGATTTCAAATTTAATGGCAATCAATGATTCTTACCAAAATTAAACAGTCATATACTATGTTCTTCCTCAACAAATTGTCATAAACCAAAATCCAAATCAGTAAATCACCGTAGAGGTTCACTACTCGAATGGGTTCATTCAAAAAGCCTAATTTAGCAAATCATTACATGAAAAAGTAATGTACACATAACTCTAAAAGATCTCCACAAAAAATTAAACAAAGTTTCGAGTACCATATATCAAACAACGAATTTGCAAATATTATGGATTTATGGTAAAATCTCAAGTGGTTTAAAACTCTCATCCTTTCATGACGAAATTACTACCACAGGAGCGTCAAAACAAATATTCTCAACGGTTAAAATTAAATATCAAAGAGCCAAGGCAAGTAATTCGGCGAGTCCGAATGGACTTAGCCAAGCTATAGCATCATCGTTGAAGTTTTTTCCAACTGATTGGGGTCGGCTACATGAATTTAGTTGTCATTCTACTTTATAAGAAACTAAAATTACATAAATTTTTTGAAAGGTGCTACAATGGGAGATTTCTGAGTAATTTTCTTTTAAGAAAGTTTGTTTTTTTTAGTGTTATTATGCAATTTGAGATGTCATATTAATTAAGGAAAATTATCAAAAATATACTTTCATTTTTGGATTATTGATAATAAACCCAAAACTTTTCAAACTTTTCTTTAATTTTTGTATTTTTTTACCAAAATAACATCCATGGTAGTCTTAAAACTGTGAAGACATTGTTGTGCTCGGAAGCTCTAAACCCGATGGGTTGATTTTTGGCAAAAAAAGTTTGAGAAATAATAAAAAAACCACATACCACAAGAACGCAAAGATTTACGTGGTTTACTCCAAAAGAGCTACATCCACTATATTAATGAAAGTTATATCAAATATTTTAGTACATGGAGTTATTTCTACAGGGCAACCTTTCTATGCTTTCCCTACATCATAGAAGTAGTATCCTCCCCTTTATCCAACCGTCCATTCTGAATGGAGGGCTAAGATTGCCCCAATTGTAATGTCACATCTCTACGCTATTTTATTTTTTATTTTTTTCTTTAAATTATTTTGACACCAAATTTTGGATGTCTATTCCTCTATTAAATTCGCACTAGCAAAAATATAAAAAAATATTTTCAATAAAATAAAATGACCAAAATACCCCTAAAAATTAAGGGGTATTTTGGTCATTATATTTTATTGAAAAATTATTTTAATATTTTGTATAGGTGCGCCCAATGATTTAAAAAGCAGATCGGTGAACCGGATAGGGTACCTCAAAAACCGATCTGGATCGGGAATCGGCTGAATTGGTCGGATTAAAGCTTAAAAAA
>NW_006499848.1:2330309-2361223 GCF_000471905.2 Amborella trichopoda
CAAATTGAATGAAGGAATTGATATTGTTGGTTCTTTTGAAGATTCAATAGTCTCTATTGGATTATCAGTAATTAAGTCATTGAATTCTACTTCGTCTGTCTCAGAATCTTGTTGAGACATTTGTTGTAATTCTAATATTTGAATTCTTCCTTTCAATTGTACTATTTCAGTTTTTATTTCTTTAATCTCTTTTTCGAGATCAGAGATTGTAGGTTCCTTTTGAGAAATATGTTGATCACTAACTCTTTTGATAATGGCAGAGAAATTATATTCATATGGATTTTTGATAATAGGTGTTTTTGATTTATATTTGGTAATATTGATAAATTGGGTAATGATAGCCCTTTTCTCATCAGGATCAGTTATTTTATCTATAATATCTAGAATAAAATTATCTTCCTGTGTAAGTGTATGAACATTATGTTGGGGTAATGGACACTTACAATCTTCTGAGGATTCTGTATTCGAAGAACTGGAAGAACTATCTGTTTCTATAAAATCAAGGTCATTGCTATCTATATCTTCTATATAAGATTCACTAGAAGTAGAGGAGGAAGAATCATAAGAAATTATATTTTTTAATTTTGATTTGGTTGTATCATCTAAATTTAATGACTCTATTGTTTTTTTTAATTTACATTGGTGTTTATAATGTCCTATTTTACCACACCTATAACATACTGGGAGTTTTTTCTTTTTTTTTGTATTTGGGGAAAATTTATTGATTAATTTTCTCTTTGACTTTTTATAGTATTCTTTATCCTTATTCTTTCTCTTGGTTTTATATTTTTCTTTTTTCTATTTTTTCTTCTTCTTTTTGATGTAATCAGGCATATTTTTTCTATCTAAGTAATAGCCAAATTGCTCACAGAAATCTCCAAGTTCTTTTTTCTTGATGAGCTTTTGTTTATCTATTTGTCTTTTTAATTTCATATCGGTGCATAGGGCTAAGCCTTCTGCACATATTTCTGCGGAGAGTTCTTCGAGTGTATATGATGAATATACTATTATTCCATTGTGTTTTTTGCGAAGTCTTTCTTTGACTTTTTCTGCAAATAGATATGGAAGACCAGCTATAAATTTTTCCTTCCAATGATCTAGCTGGCAATCCTCTCGTATTAGAAGTCTTGAGAAAAATAAATCCTTATACCATTTATAATGAGACAAAGTAGGACAGCGTAAGTTTGAGAGCAGATCTTCTGATCTTGCTGCTAGTAATGAAGTACTGCCTACAAAATATAAAGTGATTGTGTATATCAAGGTGTTGACAGCGTCACTTTCTGTATATATAACTTCTTGATTTTGTTCATTTCTTCCTGTCCACTGTCTAGTATTGTTTAAAATTCTTTGTTTGGTATCATCATCTACATAAAAATCCCACCATCCCCGTAACCATCCTGTAAATCCATTTACTATTGCTTTGCCAACTTCTTGATCATGGTTGCCTGCCATCTTATTTGCAGAGGCATACATGGTCATATGTCTCATGACATCTAATATTTTTAATTCAGATAATCCATCAATTTGCCTTTTAACTATTGATTTACCAGAATAAGATACTGCCTGTTGTATTGAATCTTCTTCCATTTGAATGTCAACAGGAGTAGGTCTCTTATGATAGGGTAAAGCTGTTATGGGTTTCCAATATTTTCCATAAGCTATTTTATTGATGGTGTCCATTAGAGGTGTAGTATCCATAAATGCTTTTTCTTGATTTTGGATTGTATCCTCTATTATGGGTTCTTCTTCTGTGAGCATCATTGTTTCATGCTCAGGTATGACAGCTTTTCCTTTGTCAGACGACTCAGGTATTTGAGAAGTGATGGTTGGTGGAGGAATATTGATTTGAGATGAAGGTACTCCTTTCAGATCTAGTTGGGATAGTTTGGAAATTAATTGATCTATAAGGGATTTATTATTTTCTCCAATGTGGAATTTATTCTTATTTAACTCAGGAGGTGGTTTGAATAATACTGATTTAGGAATGGGAGATATCGTATATATATATATATATCTATATATACACCAAGTCGATTTTTTTTTATTAAAAAGAAAAATATTATGTCTTGAAGGTATTTATAAAAGTGGGAGAATAACTATCATGTATTTTTTAAAAAATACCTATATGTTTTGACCCATGTTTCTAGTTATTTAGAATCCTCCATTACTTAAGATTTTGAACCGTAGGGAATGTTGTAGGAATGTCATCATGCTAGGCTTCCCTAACACATGTTGGGCTTCCCTAACACATGTTGCGTTGATTAGATAACTTGGTTTGTATGAATTTACTACCAAGATATCTAGTATGTTTGAACCTTTGTGGTTCATGAAGGTTTTTGCATATTGTGAAATCAATGGGTATTGAATTATATATTGCATGAGACTTGATATGCTACCTTATGATATATGCATAAGAATGTTGAGAATGTATATGTTGTATGTGCAATAATTGAGTGGGAGCTGCTACAGTCCCACGTTTTTTTAGCTATTTGGATATTCAGATATACAGGTGCAAGATATCTCACAGATTCAGATGATGCGAAGTCTACATCTAGATATGTGTTCATGCTACGACGGGGTACAGTTTCTTGAAAATCAACGAAACAGGATGTGGCGAAATTGTCCACCTTGAAGGCAGAGTACGTGTGTGCTGTTGGTGATCGAGGAGGCCGTATGGATTAAGAAATTTCTTAATCGACTTGACTTTCACCTCGTGTGTTGTGAGGCAGTAAGAATTTTCTGCGACACTACAGTGACGATATGCGGGTCAACGGAGCCACAAGTCCATAAGAACTCCAAGCATATAAAATCATGTTTTTATCAGTTGACGAATGAGATTATAATGTTGTTCACCCAAGGAACCTAAATGTTTGGTGTTGGTTGTATGGCTACAAAAGAGAGCAGCTTATTTGAAAAACTCTTTTGAGCCCATGAACATACGACCCCATGCGATGAGGGTAGTATGTGATGGTCTTTTGCTACAACATATCCATGATTCGTGATGCGATGTGAAAGATGAGCTACGACCATTTTTGGGATGAGATCCGAGCAGCAAAGAGAAAAATGTGTTGCCTCTATAAATCCTTTTGTTAAAGGATTGATGGCGAAAGCCATGATTATTATATTGAGAGAATAAGTAAAAACGCTTGAGAGATATTGTAATTGGGAGCGAGAGATGGGAATGAGAGAAAGTGAGAAAGAGAGACTATAAGGCATTCAAAAGGCAAGTGGGAAATGTTGTATTTATGTAGCCTTTAAAGGCCTTATGAGTCTTTGTAAAATGAAATGATATAGTACAAGATGAACTCAGTGGGAGTGTGGTTCATCGTGGATCATACTAAGCAAACAATAGTTTGCTGATACCGATCTGTGCTTAACGATCTAGGCTAATCGATTGGAAAAAAGCCATGTTTCCTGGGCATGAAGAACAAACCGATGAGGGTTTATGGGTTAGCCCTTGATGAGGTCGGAGAACATGCTCAGATGAGTGAGCCGAGGGACTGTATGACTATTGTGTGTGATGGTGGCCTATAGAGACGAGGGTCAAAGCATCATCCATGTGCCATCACACGGCATGCATATTGATAGATCGTTTGGAAAAGCCAGATATTCACATTTAGGTGAAGCGCATGTATGTACGAGAGATACTCCTATGCATGCATCAGGTCGTGGTGACCTTGACTCGTCTCTAGGGGAGAACCTGTAATCCACAGACTGGGATTGCGACCCCTTGATTTATCGACCTGACTTTGGTGACTCGCTAATGAGCCCTTGCTTGGACTGTGGGTCATGGGAAACACTGGGTCGGTTCGATAAAGTTAGTGTGGTCTGTAGTCCACAGTTGAAGGTGGAGTACTCCGTTATTACATATTGGATTCTTAAAACCACATGGATCTTTTTCCTATTATATTAATTTAATTGTGTTCATTTTATTATTGACATGATTTTAGTTTTATTATTTGAATTTTTATAAATCTCTCAATATTTTATTTGTGATTTTTGGACTTATAAAAATACAGTTATTATTCTTACAAAGTTATAAAAATTCAAATATATATTTTAAATTGTTTTATTCAATTTTAAAAATAATATTTTTTTTATAATATTCCATGGGGGGCCATAGTGCACATGGGCTCACCATGTGGCATGTGGCATGCCCCACCCTCTTTGGATTATCTTGTTTGCTTTTAAGATAAAGTTAGTTTCATTTGTGGCATGTGGTCAAATCTTGGAAGGGATATATTGACCATGCCTTTATCTATTTTGTAGCAAGTTTGTTTTAAAGGGATATGATCAATTTGAATTGATATGGATCTTATCTTATTTACATTTGGTAGTATTTATCTACTTGATATTATTTGATATATCCTTATAGAATATGTGACATGGATCGTGCAATTTTATAGAATGCGTGATATTTATTTTATTTAAATATATTGATGGAAAAATGGTTTAGAAAAGCGGGATAATGGTTCATGCACCTATCTATAGAATGGATGGCTCAAATCTCTCACCCTACAAGTCACCCTTGATCGACTGTCTATGTTCAATCTCACCAGAAGACGCAAGCCAAAGAAAACCTTAAGAAACCCTAATCTTATTCAAAGCCTATAAAAAGGGATTGTCTCTACCAAAAAAAATCTCTACACTTTATCTTTCTACCTCTCTCTCTTAAGAAAGTTTATCTCTTTCTCCCATATTGTGAAAGAACCTAATGGTTTAGGTTATGGAGTTATTCTCTCCTATCTCTCAAATATGGATTTACGGCTAAAGGTCTTAGGGTTAAACAAAAAGAGAATCCATCTCTCTCAAACTAGGTTGCTAAGAGAATTCACCTAGGGTTTGAGTTTGTGATCAAAGGGGTTCATGTTCCATTGGTGTGGCTTGACCGAAATTTGCTTTCTCGGTTCAAGATTGAAGCTAGGCTGCCATAGGATGGTGGAGACTCGGTGTGGGGTATAATAAATCTGGTTGAGGTAATATCTGGCACTCTTCCTTTTGTTTCTTGCATTCTTATCTTTTATTCTCAACCATAATGTATACTTGTTTCAATGGCATCAAGTTGATAAGATCTTGATTTTATTGTTATGTTGCTTTTATTTTGAAATTTATCTTATTATAATAAAGACCACTTGTAAGTGATCTTTTGCCAAAAAAAAAAGGGAAAAAAATATTTATATATATATATATATATATATTCCTTGGTAAAAGATCACATAGGTCTCTCTTTCACGGCCATGATACACATTCGAGCCTTTTGGCGGCGGACCGCGCATGTGGCCTGGTCTTGAATTTGCAAGAGTGGAGATGCTAGTGTTCTTGCACAATTTGGTGAAGAATTAGAAGTGGGAATTGGTTTTCCCAAGTGAGAACATACGCGTGGATCCTATGCCGGTTGCGGCAAAGGGACTTCCAGTTCACTTCCACCCACATCAGCAATATTCATGATCTCTGTCTCTCTCTCTCTCAAAGTTATGGTTGCCAAGTAACTTTAATGAGTTCATTCGCTGCAGTCGTTTGTTTGCTTTTCTATGACGTGAATGATCCCAATTTGTAACATGATTTGTGCACTTGTACCTCAATGGATTCTATGCCAGATGCTGCAAACGGACTCCCAATTCACCTCCACCCACGTCAGCAACATTCATGATCTCTGTGTTGTGGCTTTTTTCTTGGTGAGTATTTTCTTTACATACTATAAAGGGACAAGTCTACATCAGATTGCAACCTTAAAATGTAGAATCAGATGCACTTCAAAAATCTATCTGAAATGCTCTTTTAATGTTGATATAAAAGTTACTACATGAAATATCACCTCGAATATTGTCATCACAATTTCACCATCACACAACAGTAGAGAAAAGGGAAAATTAGGGATATCTTTCTAAAATGAACTTTGTAGATATTATACCCCCAATACTTTTAGTATCGCTGCCCTAACTTAGGTACTTATTTTTTTTGCTTTTAACCCAATAAAAAAATTAATATTTTAAAAACTAAATTACCCTTCCTCATTAAATCTCTCTCTTTCCCTCTCTTTGCCCTCCTCTCTCTACTTACCCTCTCTCTACCCTCCCTTTCTCTCTCCGCTCTCTCTCTTTTCACCCAATATCAATCTCTCTCCTCTCTCTCACTTCACCCAAGATCAGTCTCTCCCTCTCCACCCAATATCTCTCTCTTTGACCTCTATCAGTCTCTCTCTCTCTTTATTGTGTTGAAAAATTGCGGTCCCACACAAAAATGTGTCAAACCGATCTCTGCCTTCTGAAAATCCAAAAGCCTCGTGACCGATCCGACACGATTTTTTACAAGGCCGAAGTAAAAAAAAAAAAGCTGTCCAATACAAAAGTGTACTAGATCGACTTCTTTCTAAAATTCCAGAAGCCTCGTGGCCAGTTCGACACACTTTTTTGCCTGACAAAAGCAAAAAATTTTGGTCTGGCCCAAGAGTGTGCTGGCTACCACGAGGCTTCTGGAATTCCAGAAGCTAGAAGCTGAGTCCCATACACTTTTATGCCAGACCACTTTATTTTTTTTGCTTTGGTTTGTGTTGGATCGGTCATGAGGCTTCTGGACAGAGGTCTGTTCGGCACACTTTTATGTCGGACCACATTTTTCAATAAGAGAGAGAGAGAGAGAGAGAGACAGAGAGAGACGATAGGTATAGAGAGTAAGAGAGACTAATATTGGGCAGAGAGAGAAAGAGAGGGGGGTAGATAGAGAGTGAGTGAGATTGATATTGGGCGGAGAGAGAGAGTGAGGCGAGTAGAGAGAGAGCGGGTAGAGAGAGAGGGTGGGTAGAGAGATAGAGAGGTAGAGAGAGATTTAATAGGTATGATACAGGAAAGAAGGGTAGTTTAGTTTTTAAAACATTGACTTTTTAACTAAGGGGTAAAAGCAAGAAAAAAATAACTGGGTTATAGATGTGACACTAAAGTGGGCGGTAAAATGTCTTCAAAGTTCATTTTTAAGGGTATCCATAACTTTTCCCTAGAAAAAATAAAAGATCGCTTAACAATAATAATAAAAGCAAATCCTAGAAGCTTGAGATGTATTTTGGTATTAATAATACTAATAATAAAACTCAAATTATGTTTTTTAGAGGTTTTGGGTAAGAAATATTCACCCTTTTGATCTGATATACAGAAAAGCAGTAGGTAAAAATACAGGGAAAATTACAAATAACCCTTGAGAATAGACTTTTTATGCAACTTACCTCCAATGAAACTTTTTTTTCTCACTTTTTACCACAAAATATACTTTCCTAGCAAATACTCCCAACTAAAAAAAGGCATATATTTTTTATGTAAATACCCTTTTTCGTACGTAAAAATTTAGTTTTGGCCGGACATTCATGTCGGATTATGCATAGTTCCAAAATCTACATGGGTTGCCAGACTGCCATGTACCAATTGCTAGACCTAGTTAAACTAAAAAAAGTAACGGACCTATTTCATTATCTGCTGGTCCACCTTTTGAATCTTCCAGACCCATGTGCCAGAGCACCATGTAGATCTGCCAGAGAGCATGTGCCGTACCACAATGTGCCAGGCTGCCATATAGATATGCGGGACCGCATGTTTGTCCAGGAACAGAAAGTGCCAGACCGCCATCAGGATCTGTCGGACCGAATTTTGTCTAGGAGAAGAAGAGAGAGATTTGGTAAAAGTCAAGGGAGGGTAGTTTAGTTTTTCTTTTATTTATTTTTGTGGTTGGGAAAAGTATTTGCTAGGAAAGTATATGTTGGGGTAAAAATTGAAACAAAAAAATTGGTTCGGGATAAGTTGCATAGGAAGTCTATTCTTGAGAGTTATTTACAATTTTCCCTAAAATATATTACTCACTCGCGAAAAAGGGGAACTTGAGTGTAAAATATGCAATATAGTGGCGTTTTTTTTAATTTCAAAAATAAAATGGGAATTTTTGTAAATTTCCTTAATTTTTTTCCTATTATTTGGAGTCTTTCGATTTCTTTTACACAGTTTGGTTGACAATTTATCTTCTTCTTCTCTTCTTTTCTTTTCTTTTCTTTTTTTTTTTCTTTTTTTTTTTTTTTTAATTGTGGGATGGAAAATTCAAATATTGGAAATTCCATTTCTAACTAACTGCTAAAAGAACCTAAGACCCCATGTTCACTTATCCGATAAACAAATTCTAGGTTTGCCCCAGACTTTCCTCACATAGGAATTGGTTTTCCTAACATAGTTGCAATCATACATTTGTATCAGGAATATCAGTATCTTACTGCCTTTTATTTTAAAAACCATGATCTCAAGTGTACAACTAGAATACAAATAACTTACAGACACAAATACAATACTTTACAAGAATGGGTTGGGGCATTAGATGGCAAGATGATGTGTACATAATGTCCCACCCACCATTCTTACCAGTTTTTATATATATAAAAACAATATTTTAGAAAATTGGAACATATTTTAGAAAACTAAGACTCCAATGTCATGAGGAAGAATTCTAATTTAATGGTCATTTTCTGCAGGATTTTAATATAGGAAAAATTTATATAGAGTCGAGGCTCTAAACAATCAAATTAGAGCCTACCTCAAAATTGACACTAGAAGAGGTTGTTTTGATGACAAAATATCCTCCAATTGATCATCCCAACATCGGGATGCATGGACATGAGAAAAAAATACGTTTCAAGTTTTGGAAATAGGTATTTTGTAATGCATTTTTGAACCGTCAATTTTCAAGATTTTCAAGTTTTTATAGATCTGTCGATCTACATTATTTTTGAAGCTTTAAACTTTATAAATAAAGATGAAAATACATTTTCAAAATATCACAAAGATCTCCAATATTGAAACCACATTTCACGATACTATTTGCATATAGTTTCTAATTTGATTGTTTGGAGCCTAGGCTCTACACAAACCGTGCCCTTTTAATATTATCTTGCAAGATAACTTAGTCAACCCATGGATTCCTTTTTATAAAGAGAGACATAGTCAACCTCTCCAATTTACGTTATTTAAAATTTATCTAATTTTTATTATTTTTACATTCATATCTATTTTTTTCTCAATTTTTTAGAAAATACCATTCTTTTATTTTGGATACGCAAGATCTAAAAGTTTACAGTTTTGATATTTTATTATTTTTAATAATTTTCAGATATTAAATATCCAAATAACTAGAATACAAATAACTAACCGACACAAGTGCAATACTTTAGCGGAATGGGGTTGCGGCATTAGGTGGCAAGATGATGTGAACATAATCTCCCACCCACCATTCTTACCATTTTTATATATATAAAAACAATATTTTAGAAAATTGAAATATATTTTAGAAAACTAAGACTCCCATGTCATGAGGAAGAATTCTAATTTAATGGTCATTTTCTGCAGGATTTTAATATAGGAAAAAATTATATAGAGTCGAGGCTCTAATTTGATACAATCAAATTAGAGCCTACCTCAAAATTGACACTAGAAGAGGTTGTTTTGATGACAAAATATCCTCAAATTGATCATCCCAACATCGAGATGCATGGACATGAGAACAAAATGCATTTCAAGTTTTGGAAATAGGTATTTTGTAATGCATTTTTGAACTGTCAATTTTCAAGATTTTCAAGTTTTTATAGATCTGTCGATCTACACTATTTTTGAAGCTTAAACTTTATAAATAAAGATGAAAATACATTTTCAAGATATCACAAAGATTTCCAATATTGAAACCACACTATTTGCAGATAGGTTCTAATTTGATTATTTGGAGCCTACTCTACACAAACCGCGCCCTTTTAATATTATCTTGCAAGATAGCTTAGTCAACCCATGGATTCCTTTTTATAAAGAGAGACTTAGTCAACCTCTCCAATTTACGTTATTTAAAATTTACCTAATTTTTATTGTTTTTACATTCATATCTATTTTTTTCTCAATTTTTTAGAAAATACCATTCTTTTATTTTGGATCTGCAAGATCTAGAAGTTTACAGTTTTGATATTTTTATTATTTTTAATAATTTTCAGATATTAAATATCCAAAAAAAATTTAAAAACAGAAATTTACAAGCTAAAGAACTTTGTAATATTCAAAATCAAGTAAAAATATAAAATTTCTTGGCTACATAAATTTTCATATATTTAAAGTCCAAAAAAATAAAAAAATATGAAATTTTTGGGCTAAATAAGTTGTCTGATATTCAAAATCCAAAATTGTCAGAATTTTTTGAATATGCAAATTTATTAAAAAAAATAAACAAATAAAGAAATGTATAGTTTCTGATCTTAAATATCCAAAATATAAGCAATTTGGTCTTTTTTAAAATTTTAGAAAAGGGATACCAATGTAAAAATAGAAAAAATTAGGTAAATTACAAATAACATAGACGAAAAAGTTTGTATAGAGCCGAGGCTCTAAGCAATTAAATTAGAGCGCACCCCAAAAATTTCACTAGAAGAAGTTGTTTTGATGCCCAAATATCCTCAAATTGATCATCTCGACATCAAGATCCATGGACATGAGAAAAATGTGGATTTCAAGTTTTGGAAATAGTGCATCTTGTAATGTATTTTTGGACCGTCAATTTTCAAGATTTTCAAGTTTTCATAGATCTGCACTATTTTTTAAGCTTTAAATTTTATAATTAAAGATAAACATATATTTTAAGGCTATCACAAAGATTTTCAATATTGAAACCACATTTTTAGACACTATTTGAAGGTGTGCTCTACTTTTATTGTTTAGAACCTCGGCCTATACAAATTGCACCCAAACATAAAATACTAGGGGATATATATGTAGTTAGGAATAATGGGCATTATTTTATGAGAATAAAGTAATGTCTCATGTTGAATCCTCGTTCAGAAAGCGTTTTGGGTATTGGAAATCTCTATGATAGCTCTGAAATTAATTTCCAACACTGACTATAAAATTTGAAGCTAAAAAATGTTGTAGATCTTACGGATCAATGAACACTTAGTTTTAGGGTGAAATGGACGATCCAGATGTATGTTACAATACACACTATTTGTAGGGCTTGAAATCCTAATTTGATTTCAAAACCATATTACTCAGGACTGAGATGATGAAGGTTTTTCGATACCAAAACTGGAATTTTCATTAAGTTTGGAGGTGAGACTTTACTTATTTTGATACGGGTCAGCCCTATCAAAACATTTTTTTATTTGAAATTGTTATATTTACTTAAAAGTATAATGTTTACATTTTAGTTATAAAAAAATTAGTAAATAAACCTATGAGATTATCAGTAATGTATAAATCTATTTTTATTACAATATAGTGTAATTTTTTTATAAATTATTTTCTTGTAAATATATAAAAGAATATAAGTTCTTTACAACAATGTAATATATGAATTTTTAATACTTAATTTTAATAATATATATTGAAAATATATACTATGAGACTATTTACTTTTGATACAAGAAAGTCACAGTCATTATTAACTATTAGATTTAAAATCGAGTAGCTAAGGATATGTAATATTGCTATCTTTATGGATAGATTAGGTTTTTCAAAACTTCCATACTGAGAAATTAAAACATTTGAAAAGGGTGTGGTTTGCATAAGATTGCAAGCTTAAGCAATCTAATTAAGGCACACCTCTAACTTTTATTATAAATGTAATTTTAATATAAAAAAACTCTTACTATTTTCATCTTAAATTATAAAATTTTAAACTCTAGAAATGATTCAAATCAAGATGATCTAAAAACACATGACAAACTTGAAAATCGACAGTCCAAATAATGTGTTACAATATACTATTTCGTGGACTCGAAATAGTTCTTTTCGTTTTATATTCATACATCTCGATATTAAGATGATCAATTGGACGGTTTTCCAACATCCAAACAACCTTATATGATCTATTTTTTAGGTTAATTCTACATTTTAAGGTTGCAACCTTATATAAACTTTTTCTTTTTTTAAAACATTTGCTTAAATTGTGACGAATAATATCTAATTAAAATTACATAAAAATATGGAAGGTCCTATAACTGTAGGTTTATAACTAAGTAATTTCTTTTGAGAAGTAATTCTTTTAAGTGTTATCTTGCAATTTGAGATTGTTATATTAATTAAAGCGTAATATATAGATTTTCGAAAAATTACAAATAACGTTCAAGACTTGACTTTCTATGCAAGCTACCCCAAACAAACTTCTTTTCTCACTTTTTACCTTAAAATATACTTTCTTAGCAAATACCCCCTATTTTAAAAAAAAATCTAAACTACGCTCCCTTACTTTTACCTATGCCTCTCTCTCTTTTTCCATGAAAAAAGCGGTCCGGAATATTCTTAGGGCGGTTCGGCAGTATAATGTCGGCCTAGTTAATAACAGTAGCGGTCAGGCACTAACAAAGAATGGTCCAACAATAGGCCCATGCAGTCCGGCACCGCCAAAGAGCAGTCCGATAATAGGCACATGCGGTTCGGCAATAGGCCCATACGGTATGGCAATAAGCCCAATATGCGGTCCGACAATGTCAAAGAGCGGTCTGACAGCCCATATAAGCACAGATGAATATCCGGCCAAAATTAAATTTTTATGTATGAAAAAGTGTATTTTCGTTAAAGAAAAAAGTATATTTTTTTACTTGGGAGTATTTGTTAGAAAAGTGTATTTTGGGAAAAAAAAGTGAGAAAAAAAGTTTGGTTGGGTGTATTATTTGTAATTTTCCTAGATTTTAAATTTTAAATTTTAAAAACTAAATTTTCATAAATGAAGTAACAACCATGTGGTAGGTTCACCTCTCGAACTTCCCCCCTCAATATTATATTCAGAGCCACATCGGCCCAAGATGCTATTACAAAAAAATAAAATAAAATAAAACATATACGTGTTTATTTTAAGGGGTTCAAAAATTAAACTGTACGACTGTCGTAAAATTGGTCCCATGGGGCGACCAAAAACGCGCAATGCATCCGTAAAAATTAGTAATGTTTGGCATGTCTGTCGAGATTAAATCACTAATCGAATCCGCCGGTCGCCTGTCTCCACTCGGTCTTAGTGGGTCCCTCGACACTCCCAGTTTGACCTGGAATGGTCCTGCAGGTGCATTTTGTTTACTTACTCCACGGCATGAAAACGCTATTTAGAAGGGGTTTTGTGCACATGAAACCTGCAGGATCACTTGACACTTGAGAAAGACCATAGGATTAGTTTATGGGGTGTGGTTTTTATAAAGTTGCAAACTTAAACAATCTAATTAAAGTGCACTTCTAAATTTTATCTGAAAATTTATTTTCATATCTAATTATAAAATTTTAGTTTTCAAACACACTTAAAATCATGTAGATCTATAAACATATAAAAATTTTGAAAATGGACGGTCTTGATAAGGTATTGCAATATGTACTATTACACAGTTAAAATCATGTAGATCTATAAACATATAAAATTTTTGAAAATGGACGGTCTTGATAGGGTATTGCAATATGTACTATTTTTTAGACTCAAAATATTTGTTTTTTTTATGTTCATACATCTCGATATCGAGATAATCAATTACAAGGTTTTTCAACCTTAAAACAATATTTTCCAATGGATTTTGGAGGTACATATCTAATTCTACATTTTAATATAAACTTTTGAAAAAAAAAAAAATTGATTGGCGAGTTCTTTTACACTTAGATCGTGATGCCGACAGCCTGTGTTCAATTGAGGACATAATTCCTAGAGCATAAATAAGAAGGCAAGGGGCACAGTGGGGGATAGTTGGATTAGGTTAGAGGAAGGATTGGAGAGTGGAGAGATGGAGGTTCTTTGGGCGCTTGCAGTGGGCTTGACCACTTTGGTGGTGGTGCGGAGGTGGTGGTGTGCAAAACACCGCGGAGAGGGCCCGAGGCTCCCTCCGGGGACCAGGGGATGGCCCCTCGTAGGAGAGACCCTCCAATTTTTTGCTATATTCGGCTCAGAAAGCACCGAAAGCTTCATCGTAAAAAAGATGCAAAAATACAAAACTCAGGTCTTCAGGACCCAAATCCTGGGCAGTCCAATGGCGGTATTTTGCGGAGCCACCGGCAACAAATTCATCTTCTCGAACGAGAACCGGGTGCTTGTAACCTCATGGCCAACCTCTGTAGCAAAGCTCTTCGGAACCTCCATAATAACCACTGCCGGAGACGAGGCCAAGAGGGTTCGAAAGCTCCTGATGGCTTTCTTGAGTCCAGAAGCACTCCACAAGTTTGTTGGCCAAATGGACTCCGCGGCACGACTGCACCTTAAAAGAAACTGGGATGGGAAAGCTGAGGTAAAGGTCTACCATATGTTGAAGGTCTATACCTTCTCCTTGGCCTGCAGCCTGCTCGCCAGTATAGAGAGCGAAGAGCGAAAAATGGAGCTATCAGCACTCTTCAATGTCTTCCTCCAGGGGATGATGCATATGGACCTGAAAATCCCGGGAACAAGATACTACAAGGCTAAAAAGGCCGTCGATGCCCTTCGAAGAGAGCTGAGGAAGGAGGTGAATGGCAGGAAGGAGGCTCTACGGGCCGGAACAGCAAACCCGAAGCAGGACTTGATGTCGTATTTGCTCACCACCGCCGATGACAGCGGCAAGTACATGAGTGATGAGGAGGTTGTAGACAATATCATCAACCTGCTCTTCGCCGGACATGACACGAGCAGCTCCACCCTGTTGATGGTGCTCAAGCACCTAGCCGAGAAGCCTTACTACTACAATGAAATCCTCAATGGTACTCTCTCTCGCCATATCTATTTAGTTATATTTTTTCCTTTCTTTTTTTTTTTATATTTATTAGATTAAACTTCTTTTTTATTTTTTATTTTTCCATTTTCTTTTCCTGTGACTTTAGAACAAAGGGAAATTGAGAAGTCGAAGGGCAAAGAAGAAGTACTGAATTGGGAAGACCTCAAAAAGATGAAATACACATGGAATGTGGTGTGTGAGGTAATGAGAGTTTCACCAACGGTCTCGGGAACTTTCAGACACGCCATAACCGATTTCGACTATGCAGGCTTCCGCATACCTAAGGGCTGGAAGGTAAATCACCCAAGCCTTTTTCTTCCTTCTTTATGCGGTCATGATTTATTAAAGGAAAAAGTTTATATAGAGCCTAGGCTCTAAACAATCAAATTTGAGCCTACCTCAAAAATTTTACTAGAAGAGGTTGTTTTGATGCCTACATGTCCTCAAAAAAATGGATTTCAAATTTCATTAGAAGAGGTTGATTTGTAACGCATTTTTTGACCGTCAATTTTCAAGATTTTCAACTTATCATAGATCTCTCGATCTACACTATTTTTTATGGTTTAAACTTTATAAATAAAGATTAAAATATTTTTTAAAGCTATCAAAAAGATTTCCAATATTGAAACCACATTTCTCAACACTATGTGAAAGTAGGCTCTAATTTGATTGTTTAGAACCTAGGCTTTATACAATAAAAAGCAAATGTTTTGATAGGGCTACAGTCGTATTAAAATAAGTAAAGCCACACCTCAAAACTCATGGAAAATTGCAGTTTTAGTATTGGAAAACTTTGAAATAAAGATTATTTCAGCATTGATTATCATGGTTATGAAAAAAAATTTGGATTTTAAGCCCGAAAATAGTATATATTGTAACACATTATCTGAACCATCTATTTCACCCTAAAAAAAAGCATCCACGAATCCGCAAGATCTTAATTATTTGATGGAGCTTCAAAGTTCATAGACTTCATCGGAAATTGATTTTGGAGCAATCATGGAAATATCTAATGGCCAAACTACTTTTTAGACGAGGATTTGAGGTGGGGAAGTATTTGAGGTGAGGCTTTACTTTGGTCAAGGATTCAATGCGAGGGTTTCACCCAGTATTCGAAAAATCGAACCGGCATCGAAAACCAGCCAATGGCCGGTCCGAGTAAGAGGTAAACTAGTAAGGTCAACTGACCTAACCTAGCATGTCCCTGCTAGTTCAAAAAAGTGTTAAAAAAATACAAAAAATACAAACAAAATCTAAAAAATATATGAACAGTATATTTAAAACGCGATTAAACAAAGCACATACAAATGAAGTTGAAACTTAGTAAAAAAAAATTGATTTTAAAAAATTGATTTGTGCTTAAGGGTATTTTAAAACTTTTCAAAAAAGATAGGAAAAATATAAAAATAAGTAATCATGGAGAAAACACTTTTCGATCTTTGTCAAAATGATACAAGAAAAAACATTAGAAACCAAACCTTTATTTTTAGGGATGTAATATAAACTTTTTGTATTTGTTTTAAAATACCCAATCGGACCACAAAAATCGGATCTGCCAGTGTCGTGTTCCAGTTTGGCCAGCCGGTTCCGAGTTGGACCGGCGGAGTTTACGAACACTGGTTTCACCTGAGGTAGTAAAATCATGATATATGCTCACATGGGAGCACATTACCGTTTGCCAATTGTAGAATAATTTTGTTCATGTCGAATTGTGGATGCAGCTCCATTGGAATGCGCATACTACACACAAGATGGAAGATTATTTTCCAGAACCTGAAAAATTCGACCCCTCTCGCTTTGAGGGAGAGGGTCCACCACCTTACTCATTTGTGCCTTTTGGAGGGGGACCACGTATGTGCCCTGGGCTTGAATTTGCAAGAGTGGAGATGCTAGTCTTCTTGCACAATTTGGTGAAGAATTATAAGTGGAAATTGGTTTTCCCAAATGAGAAGATTCTCATGGATCCTATGCCTCTTGCTGCAAAGGGACTCCCAGTTCACCTCCTCCCACATCTGCAGCATTCATGATTCTCTCTCTCTCTCTCTCTCTCTCTCTCTGACATGGCTTGGTTTTCTATGGAACAAAAGTCCATAAGTGTAACATGATTTGTGTACTTGTACCTCAATAATTTTTCTACTTTATAGATTAATTACTTCCACAAGTTATCCAAGTGTTCTACGTCGCATTAAGGCGCGTTGTCACAAGGGAAATGTTTTGAAGGGAAATTACTTTCCCAGTAAGTCAATTTAACAAGAATAAGAATTTTTCTGAAATTTTTTACCTAATATGTAGGAATTGTATATCTATTTATCTATATTACATGGTCACAATTTCTCCAAGCTATGAAGAATCTTAGGTTTCTCAGAAGAGACTCAATGTCCATTAATCATGTAGGAATTGTATACTATAGGACTATTTATCTTTATTAGATGGTCACAATTGCTCCAAGCTATGAGGAGTCTCAGGTTTCTCAAAAGAGACTCAGTGTCCATTAATCGTATGAATATACAGGTTTGTCTTTTATAAATAAATTATAGATGAAAAAATATAAAAATAAATCACAAATTCTTATACTATACCCACATATTTCTATATTATACACAGACTTACCATAAATACAAGTATCTACCCTTCCCAATTTTATAGATTACAATATACATCTTCCATATTAACCTGGTAGACAATTTATGATTTTTTTTCACACTCCCCTTAAACACAAGATGCTATGAGAGAGAGCAGCGGAGTTTCAACATATGAGTTGAAACACGACTCAAAGGCCTCACCATGGGACTAGAAATCAATTAAGTCAGTGGGGATTTGGGGTTCTACCCTTTGATGAGAATGGAGTTAGAGAGCTCACCATGTCGCTCAGCAATACTACCACCAAGGTCCCATGCCATTCTCGCTTACATGTAATGCTGAAGATAAGAGCATGTAGTTTTATGAGGAATGTTTTACTATTGATAATAAGGGAAATTTATCAAAGGAAAAAGCTTATATAAGGTTGCAACCTTAAACTATAGATTTAAAATTTTATAATTAGAAATGAAAATAGATTCTCAGACCATTTGAAAAAAAATTGATATCAAAATCGCATCTTATGACAGAGTTTTGAGGTGTACCTTACTATGATTGTTTAAGGTTGCAATCTTATACAAACCACACCTTTTATTAAAGGACATGGTTTCTACGAGTCCATGTAGAAATGAGTCAATCTTAAAAATCTATTTTTGAGATGGATTTTTGGACTTAATTTTTAATGAAGTGTAATCTCTAACATGGAGATCATGAGTATGAAAAACAAATAAAATTTGAAAATTAAAAATAATTATTTTATTATTTTATTAAGAAATCATTTGGACTGTTAGTTTCAATTGTTTTTAGAAAGACCACCTATTTGCATCCATCTTTAAGATAAATGCTTTATATCTCGAGGAACGCAAATATAGAAATGTAGTCCTCGCCGCATGAAACAATTTTCCTTTATCAAAATTAACCTTGCTTTTCAATTACTTAACAGTTTATTCTTTTTAACCAAATAAAAACGTGAATTTATTAGGGGCACAATATTATATAGAACTAAAATAAAATATAAACATGTGGAGAAAAAAATAAAGGAAAATATAGTTTGAACCATTTGTGTAGGTCCCCCAATATATTTTTCCTGCACTGAAAATGAAAGTGAAACAACCGACCCAAATGGGGCCCTAAAAAATGATCCTTGCCATCAAATATTGTTACATGCATGGCACATGTCACATTATAAAAATCGTTCTACGCAGCTGATTATGTCACATATATATTTTTTTAATTTTGGCAATTTTTGAAGTGGCCGATACAACTTCATCATCATCAGAGCTTTATCCCAATTATTTGGGATCGGTTATACAATTCATTTTTTCGATATTCTGCTCAATTAAAAGTCATACTTTTAGTCATACCATAAATTACTATATATTTCCTCTTAGGTCCATACATTAATTGTTATTTTTAGACCAGTCATTGCCGTTCATTTTTAATTCTTTACAGATTCTTTGATTTACACTAGTTTTTACATCATAAAGTCATGGGTTTAAAGCGAAAATGCTTCTTAGATTCACCTGAGAGGTGTTTCATGTGTTAAATCAATCTCTAAGATATGTTACTGTAAAATACAAATAAATAATTTATTTAACGTACAAAGAGGCCATAATCATTACTGCACGTTAAGTTTCAAATTAGGTGGTTATAAAGTATACTTTTTACTATACTCAAACTTATAAAAAAAACTTATGAACTTAATACTACACTCCAAGTCATCATATATGATATATAATGATTGGGAGTAATTACAACAAAGACAATTAGTCTTATAAGATACAATCTCTTTTTTAAATAACTGCTATATTTGAACTCGCCCTTAACGTTTTTCCTCTTTCTTTTCATTTTTGATTTTTTTAATAGTAATGTGTAACTTTTTATTGGCTAACAAAATATTTATCTCTAAAAACAGAGGTTTGGGTCCTAGTGGTAACATCCCACACACCTTAGTTACCGTATTATGGTTTTCATTCCTACTAACACTTAAAAAAAAAAATCTCTCTTAAACTATTTGAAAAACTGAGAGGGTACGGTCTTCTCCACTTAATTACCCGAAAAAAAAAACACAAAAGGTTTATCTCACCTATCTTATTCACGGCATTGCCGATTGAAACACGTTGGTATAACCAGGAAAAGGCAAAAGGAACCACAGAAGCTCGCCGTCATAAAAGCAAAATTGAAAGGCTGATCACCGCCCCAATAGTATTGATGGAACGTTGATGACTATAACGGTCCGTGTTTGAAAAAATGGTGATTCGGATCGGAATCAGCAATTTAGATTGAGAATGTCGGACTGAACCATATCTTATAAAATATCATGAATCGGCAGGTTCTCCTTATGAACCGGCCAAATTCACCAGCTGGTTCTGCCCAAGAACCGGTACGGACTGGCTCCAAATTTTTTGATTTTTTATTCTTTGAAATGGTCGGTTTTAGCACGTACTCATCCCCATTCGGCCGAAACAGATCGAAATCCCTTATGGGCGATCTAGGTTCTGTTTTGTTAAAACCTTGTTGATGACTGGTGCTTGAAAAATCAGACGGTTCCAATCGAAACCTGTCGGTTAAAATGGAACCGGGACCCTTCTGATTACCCCCAGTTTCAGAGTTCTACACTCCCCCACCCCCAAGCCCAACCCAAAATACCCAGATCAAAACCAGCCAATTAGTACACAAACCAGCTAGATTTCTAACTGACCGGACCGGTGTTTATATAAATCGATCTTTATAACATCAATAACAATGGTTTGCAGCACAGAAAGCCAGAAACTCGTGAATAAGTTTTTTTTTGCCATATTTTGGGCTTCTTTTGTGTATTATTGATGTAAATCATTATATTGTATCTATAAAACAACAATTTTGGAATCGAACATCCATAAAAATAAAGTTTCGGATTTAAAATGGCAATTTTTCATAGTTTTTTAAATTTCCGCTATTTTTCAATTAAATCTTCAATGCCGAATCCTTTTTTATCAAATTTGGGGCATTTGATAGATAATCTAAGCCTTTAACAGATTTGTGTTTCAATTTGCTCGAACTACATAAGATTGTGGGTCGATTTTGGTCTGAAACACTACCATTGAAAAAACTTGAGTTTGATCCAAAATTGAAGATTTTTTATCAATTTATAGCTTGTTTTGAATCAAACGAAGTTGTTATTTTTTAGAATCAATACTTCATCTCCCAAATAAATTGGTAAGTTTATTTATGATTGAGTAATTTTTTTATATGAAGTTTTTTTCTTACTTGATGTGACAAAAATTTTATAGGTCTAAAGTTTATGCCATTTTTTAATTTAAATCTTCAATACTGAATCATTTTTTATGAAATTTGATGCGTTTAAAAGATGATCGAAACTTTTACAATGCATGTATGTTGATTTGTTCAATTATCAAAAGATCAAGGGTCGTTTTTTACTCGAAATGTTGCTTGATTTTAGGGGTTTTATATTTTTCTAAAAAAAAATTATTTTTCTTAATAAAAGTATGTCTTTTGATGAATATGTGAATAAGTTTTTTTTTTTTGTTTTTTAATTGTCTTCTGTTTTATTGTAATGCTATATTTTTTTTAAAAAAAAAGAAATCATTTTGCTTAAGAAAAAATGTTTTTTCTATTGTTATATCGTTTTTTAATATTGTTGTATTTTTTATCTCTTTTTTTTTAAAAAAAATATTACATTTAGACTTGAATACATATGTAAATGTTTTTTTCTGTTATTTTCATTTTTAATAATCCTGCATGTTCCTATTTTTGTTTTATGATGAATATTACGACTTAAAAGACAGTTTCGCCCAATGAACCTTGATTGCAAGCAGTAACCTGACCCCCTCATCTCTCTCATTACTGCTAGCTATTAGTAGTTAGAGATTGGAACTCCCTCCATTAAATTAATGTCAATTTCTAAATTATCTTGCATACCTCCATAGTCTTCATATATTAATATATATAAAACGTTTTTAAAAAATTTTTAAAGATAATTGTAGGTCATAAGATAGCATACACTTAATTTATATAAGTTCTTTGAAAATTTTTAATTTGGGGGACGGAGGGCGGGGGGGGGGGGGGAAGGGAGGTTTTGACCCATTTAAAAAACAAATTCTACCAGACCAAACTGGCCCAGTTAACCACCTAGTTAGCCCAGTTTCAATCTAAATGCTTTTGGCTCCATGTCTTGTTAACTTTCCTGGTGCGATTTTTCGAACAATGATAACCATGCTTCTTATGATGTTCGTATGCTTCATAATTGCGTGGAAATGTGTTTTGGCTTTTGGTTAACCACTCATCCTATCAAAACGTGATGCAAGGGGACGATTCGAGAAATCCCAAAGGTTAGAGCTTGTGAAAGGAAAGTATATATTGTATATCAGGTTAATATAGAAGGTGTATATTGTAATCAGTAAATATGGGAAGGGTATAATATTATGTCTTGTATTTTATGGTAAGTATGGGCATAGTTTAGATATCTATGATTTAGTTTCTATTAGTGACATCTGTAATTTATCTATTAAAGACAAGTATGTATATTCATATCAATTAATGAACACTAAGTCTCTTTAAAGAAACTTGAAACTCTTCACATAGTATCAGAGCCAGATTCATCTTAGTTGTGTCTATTCCTCATCCATGAAGCATCGTCGTCAATTTTCATGACGACTTTGTTGCTCACCCAGTCGGTGCAACTTCTGTTGAGTCGTGTTTCAACTTTATGTGGAGTTGTGTTTCGACTCTCAGATCTATCTCTTTGCCAAGTTAAGTTTTAGTCTCTGAGCTGTTCTTCTCTTTGGAATTTTTGTTTGATTGATCGAACCTGCTCTGATATGGCCTTCAGTTCTTGAGGCTTGTTGATCAACTTCTGCTTTCTATGCTTGTTGATCAAGCAATCTGAGCATGACAACCACTGCATCTACTGGTCATGCTATACACCTGATGTTCCAACTGCTCGTTTCTGGAATTAGTGTTCCAACTCCAGCTGCTTTCTCTCACAGCATCTTGAATATGAGGGGGAGTGCGAAAGGAAAGTATATATTGTATATCCGCTTAATACATAAGGTTTATATGGTAATCAGTGTAGGATATTGTGTCCTGTATTTTATGATAAGTCTGGGTATAGTTTAGGTGTCTTTGATTTAGTTTCTATTAGTAATTTATCTATAAAAGACAAGTCTGATATATTCATATCAATTAATGGATACTGAGTCTCTTTAGGGAAACCTGAGACTCTTCACATATACTGGTATGTATTGACCACATGTTGAATTTGGTGAGAGGCTTGGTCTAGTTAAGATGAATTTGAATGTTGAGTCAAACCTGTTGGATCATATTGTCAAGGGAAAATTGCGACTGTATTGTTTTATTTGACTGTTATTACACGATGGTCCAAAAATATGTGATATTTACGTGGAAGTCTTTGTCCCCTGTTTTTTTTTCATTTTTTTCAACTTTGCCCTCATTTTTAAACATCAGACCACATATTATTATTATTATTTTAAACTTTATGATATTCATAAGTCAATTCAATGTAAAAAACCTATACTTTTTAATCGGTGTAATGTCCGAAACATCGGACTGCCCTTAAACCTCATTTTTTGAATGTTAAGGTTGTCTGAAGTTTCAAAAATCGGACCAACTAAAAGTATAGGGTGGTCACGCTTCGATGGTTTTGACATTGAATTGACCTATGACTATTGAAAAAATAAAAAATGTAGATTTAATATGTGCTCCAATGTTTAAAATATCGAAACAAAGGCAAACTAAATTTGGGAGCGAGGACCTCCATAGAAAATTCTGCATATTTTGGGACCATAATAACAGTTAAAAATAATGGTACGTACTTAAATTTCCCTATTTTCAAAAGCTAAAGCCAAACTAAGAGTAATAATTTAAAAATGTAAAATATATTACCAAAAAAAAAAATACCCCAAGTTTTCTTAATTATTCTGACTTGTCAAAATAGTCTAATTTGATAAATCAAAATTGATCAAGTGTTGGTTTCAGCTTTGATTGGTTTTCAACCAATCCAAGGTTTTGTTTGGGCCGGTTGGCACTATTGGAAATGGTTGGGTATAAAAAAGGGGCAATATTAGATCAAATTTCCTTCTCGTTTTATGGCACGCGAAAGCACGTTCTCAAATCGATATGTGCCCTTCTTCAGTATTGTAAAAGGTATGCACAAGAAGCACAATTCGTGATCAGTATCAAAAAAAACAAAAGATCTTTTTGTTGCACTTCAAAGTTTTATGCATCTGAACCGGAAACCTACTGTATAGCACCAAAGTATATATATTCTTAGACAAAAAGTTCGAATTAGAGAGTGATAAAAACCAGAGAGAAAGATAAGTGCGAAGGCTCCCTGAAAACTGCGCGTAGAATGGGTACAACAAGCCCATTATATAGAGCTATGAGTGGCTGGCTAATGACCATTCAATTGAACACTTACACATGGTTTCACAGCATAATGTGACTGTTTGTTTTCCAACCGCCACCAACAACAGCTATCAACCGTTCGTTGCGATCAGTTACATGCACCGCTTTTGGTCTCAATGGCTGCGATCAGTTTCATACGCCTTATGCCTTCAATGGCTAGTGACCATCAGATCTCACACGTGCCACACAAAAATAAATTGATCCTTGAGCCTGACCCACACATGTGATCAGACGAGGGGCACCTCATGCAAGAAGCGCCCTTGTCCACATACACGCTTTGCATGCTCTATACAAGCACTCACACTCTTACCGTTGTTCTAAAACATGACTAATGAGAGTGTTCACATATATAAATCACTCAATCATCACTCTTTTTTTCAATGCGGACTAAAACCTACACCTTTTTCAACTTACTTGAAGCTTAGAAAAACCATACAAAATATAATTTTATTTTGAAATACAACTAAGTATTTTTCAAAACCAAAATTACTAACAGGCAGTCCAACATGTTGAATCGAGTAGTCGGTCCGATCTCGATAACTATGGTATGAACCATAAACTAAAGAACCATGAAGAAGGCTCTAAATCTAGGAAAGTTCAGTCAAAATTAATGACACTCATACAAAAGTTTTCAAAACATATAACTAGAAAGTTTGATTAAAAATTAAAAAAATAAAAAGTACAAGAATTAGTGAAAAGACTCCCAACTTCACATAACTCCTATGTAGAAATTTGGGGATCATACCAAACATTGCTTAAAAAAATAGAAACTGCCGTACGTAGGGTTAAGATGGGTAAAGAAAATAAAAATCCAACTAGATTAGAACGCTTTAGTTACATCTACCGTGTTTTGAGATATATGTGACACCTATGGGAATTCTCATATTTATTACGGGATTCTTGACATTCTATATAGGGAATGAGAATAAAAAATAAATTATATGTGTGCTTTATTTGGGATCACTTAATGAAAAAGTGGCTTCCACTCAAGAGAGAGATGGGGCCGCCGCCTGCATTAAAGGCAAGGCCTCCCCATAGAAAAAAGTGAGCTTCCTAGAAAAAGAAACACTACCATGCGCCTCATGTAGAGTAAAAGGATGATTTATAATAAAAAAGTAGTTTCCATCAAAATTTCGGGTAGTATCCCCTTTTAATGAAAGAAAGTCTTTGTTGCACACAATGCTATCTTCCTATATAGAGATGTAGCTTTGAAATAGAGATAAGAGATCAGCTAATAATGTCAATCAAGAGAATTGGTCTAAAAGGATTTCTAGATGGAGTTTTGTTGAAGAGATACATTCTATGTTTTAAAATTTATGATGTAACTTCATTAATGGATTCAGTTTGGCACGTTTGTAGATGTAGCCATTTGGGTTGAAGGATGTAAATCATTTATCTTGTGGTGTAAATGTTTTTGTATTTTATATTTCGTGCTTGTTGTATGGCTTATACCCTCCTTTATTTTGTTTTGAGCCGGTTAAGCACACGATTACGGTGTTCGCGGTTCTTGTTTCTGCATCTAAGAAGGTTCTTAAACCCTGACATGGGTTGCTCAGAAACGCACAAACTTAACTTAAAAGGTTACGCGTCAAACCAGCATTTTGAAGAAGGAAATTTAAGCATTTCTCCTTAAATTTATCAATTCTCATATAGCCAAATAAAATGAACCCCATGAAAAAGAATAATTCCCCATTGCATTTATGCTTGTCCACGTGATATCTTTCAAGGGGAGAAAATCAAGTTCGACTCCTGTGCAAGATAAAGAAAAACGCAACATAATTTTCTCTCTACCAAATGGGTGCTGAAAGAAAGCATAGAAATTCTAAGGAAATTTTGTAGAGTTTTCTACTCAGTTATGCAACTTTAGAGGAGTGTTCAGAAACTTGAATCAACCAAAGGACTGGACCCTTGGTCAAGATGAGTGACTCAGGACTCGCAGGAGTCTTGTATAGGCCAAAAAATCTTTAGAAATTTAAAAATATATAAAAATATGAAAAATAAAATAAAAAGTAGTAAAAGTAAAATAAGATTTAAAAACTTTAAAAAATTTAAATAAGATTAAAAAATAAAAAATTCCAAAAAAATAATAATTTGTAGATGAGAAAATTTAAAAAATTTTAAAAAATATATAAAATAGGGATTATAACAAAAAACAAATACTCGCCAATCCATGGGAAAAGGCTATTTTGATATTAGAAAACCTCTAATTGATCATAGCGACATCAAGATGTAAGAATATGTAAACAAAAAAGATTTTCAAGTCCTAAAATTAGTACATCTTGCGAAATATTATCTGGACCATCCATTTTCAAGATTTTCATATATTTATATATCTACTTGATTTAAAGCATTTTTTGAGATTAAAATTTTATAATTAGATATGAAAATGGATTCTCAAGCCATCCTGAGAACTTTTTACACCAAAATTACATTTATGATAAAATTTGGAGGTGTGTCGCGTTATGATTGTTTAAGAATTCAGCCTCAAACAAACCACACCGCTCTTTTTTTCTTCTTCAAACGCTAAGAAGCTTTAAAAGGGATTCATAGGCCCTTAGCCTTTGTCTCATCCATAAGCCCATAAGGACTAAAACGTAGCCAGAGCCAACAATAACACATGCCTTTTTTTTCTTTCTTCTTTTTTTTTCTTTTGGGTAATTGGGGAGATAGACCCCTACCCGATTTTTAAGTAGATAAGGAGTTAGCTTTTTGAAAGTATTAATGCAGTGGTGTTAATGATGAGAATGAAACCAAAACGTGATGACTAGGATGTAGGGTACTACCACTTCAACCTAAGTTTAAAATTGGTATCGAACCCTGGATTACGGACCAATTCCATTGGAATACTAGAGTCAAACCAAGATACAAAGATAAGTAATAAAAGAATTAGGGATAGTGGGCGATTCTAGGTTTTCTAGAGCTTGATCATTCCCACTTGTTTAAAAAATCGGCAATTATATTTCAAAATGTCAATTCCTTAAGCAGTGGTACCAAGGTTTTAAAAAATATCGATCTAGATCGAAATCACCCGAGCTATATTAGGATTTAGTGGGTTTCAGTTGGAATCAGGGATCGGGGAAGTTCCTACATAATCATTTGATTATCACGAATGAATGGTGGATGGTGCCCCATACCTCATACAAGCTGTTTATGCTATTAGTTTTTCCTTTAATGTTCTGCTTTATGGTATACTTTATTATCAATATCACATATGATTTTAGTAATTTTGAAAAGGAAAATATTTTTTATAAGGTTGCAACCTTAAACTCTAGAATTAAGTTGCATTTTAAAAATCCATCATAAGAGGTTATATTGATGTTGAAAAGCCCTCTAAATAAGCATCTCAATGTCGAGATGTATCAATATGGGAAAAAAAGATTTCGAATCCACAAAATAGTGCATCTTGCATACATTAACCTTATAACAAAATTTGTGAGGTGTGTCCAGTTTGCGCTTTTGCATTTTTGTGATGGACTTTTTTTCCACAGCGGGAAGGACCTCTTTTCTATTGGGGTCTTCTGATCAAAGTAATAAATTATGTAAACGGGGTGGTTTGATTAATGCGCTCACCTTAAATAATTAAATTAAGTCGTATCTTTAAATTTGGTGCAAAGATACATTTTATTGCTGGGAGCTCTTATTAGAGCTTGAAAATCTATTTCTGCATTATCTAATTGCAAAACTTGAACATCTAATTTGCTGCAAAACATATCTATAAACAAAATCTTGAAAATGAATGGTTCAGGTAATGTATTATAAGATGCATTATATTTAAGACTTAAATCTCTTTTTCTTTTATATTAATATATTTCAAGGTTTAGATAAAAGAGTTTTCAGCATGAGAACAACTCTTTCTAATGGATTTTTTTAGATAAGCCTCAATTTTATAATATAAATTTGACAAGCTGTATAAACTTTTTGGGAATGGGGTTAGGGCATTGGTGATTAAGGAATTGGGTGCCTCAAATCCCACCCTCCATTCCCACCTCAATATGTCGGGGCTGCCTAAGAGTGGTATTGTCCTTTGGAGGATCTTTAGGGATGCGATATTGTAGGAGTTATGGAAAGAGAGAGACACAAGAATTTTTTATGGAGTCGTGTTGGATATGATGGGAGTTAAATCCAAAATCATTCCTACTATGTGAGATTGATTCTCTATAACCAAAGAAAGAAGAGGTGCTTATTAATTTAGAGAATTTAATCAAGTGTGGTGTTTACAAGCAGCAGCCATCTTGTGGATGGGTTGCACCTCCTATGGGGTGTTTTAAATTGAATTTTGATGGCAGCTTTCAAGGGAATCCATAATTAGCAGATGTATGGGGAGTTTTGAGGGATTCTGAAGGCGTGTTTGATAACAGGAAGTTAGAAGAGGAAGAAGGAATTTTCCCATTACTGTATAAGTTTTCGTGTTTGATAAAAAAGAGGGCTTTAAATGGGAACTCTACTGTACTGTTCATGTTCATACTCTTGCGTGTAAAAAAATGTTCCGACCCAAAGGTCGGAACTTAAAATAGGAAGTTGGAAGAGGACGTACCCCCCGATAACCCTAACCCTCTTCATCCATTCTTCCCATCGCTGCTGAGTAGCCTCTCTTCCCATCTTCGCTGCTGATCACCCTCTCTTCGCAGTACAACCCCTCTCCTCGAGTTTAGCCCTAAGCCAGCGCCCTGTTTGCAGCACGACCCCTCTCTTCGAGCTCAGCCCTGAACCAGCCCTCTGTTCGCTGCACGCCATTATCTCAGGTAGACTCCTCTCGTCACACGCAGCCCACGCTATGGCTTACTCAATTGTCATTGAGCTCTGATTTGCAAAGAGCCCTCGCTAGGGTTTACTCAGCCCTCTCTTCGCAGTACAACCCCTCACCTCGAGTTCAACCCTAAGCCAACGCCCTGTTCGCAGCACGACCCCTCTCTTCGAGCTCAGCCCTGAGCCAGCCCTCTGTTCGCAGCACGCCATTATCTCAGGTAAACTCCTCTCTTCACACGCAGCCCTCTCTAGGGTTTACTCAGTTGTCATTGAGCTTTGATTCGCAAAGAGCCCTCGTTAGGGTTTACTCATGTAATAATCCTAAAATTTCAAAAAAAATAACAAAAGAAACTTTTAATAAGTGATGGTCCATATGAGCATGATGGTCTTTAGGGACCATCACTACTTTCAAAAGCTTTTGGTTTAAGTTTTTGCTGCTTTGCCACGTTCTTTAATCCTTTAGTAGACGTGGGTTTTAAACGTTCAAGTGTAATATAATTGTTACTCCTCACGTATGAGGTACAACTTAATAAAATAAAATAATAAGGTGTGTTAAGAATTTAAATAGGAGAGGCGAGGACTCCCACCCTAGAAAATTTTTGAGATCTTTCTCTCTCTAGTCAAAACGCAGCGAGCTCTTTCTCTCTTTAGCCAAATTTTTATCAGAAGCTCCCTCTCAAATATATTGTAAGTGACTTCATTATCTTGAAAAATAATCTGTTCTTTTTAAAAATAAAATTAAATAATTACTTCTGCTTATTATCATGACGTTTAGGCGTAATAAATTTTACGCGCAAGCGCCCTCATTATTTTGAAAAATAATCTTTTTAATAAAATTTTGATATTTTATCTATGTTAGAAATTTTAAATGTTGTAGATTCTTAGAAATAAATTTATTTATTTATTCTTGTCTATTGTGAGAAAATTTTAGATACTGTAAAATTATTAGAAATAAATGTGATATTTCTGCTTTTAGTAAAATTGTGACATTTCTTTCTAGTATTTTTTAATATTTAAAAATTATAAATTTCATGTGCAAATGACTGCCTTATTATTTGAAAACTGAAATTTTTGTAATTGATAATAGCATTGTCTGTGAAATGTTTATTTGCGAATTAACATCCCATAAATTGTGATAATTCTGTATTCTTGAATTTCTATAAGAGTTTTTCTATACATATTAGATTGGCAATTATGCTAGAATGTCTTTACGAATTGCTACCTTTCTAAATTGAGCCCAAAATATTTGATTGGTTATTTTTGAAATGTTATTGAAAGTGACAGTTATTAATGGTTAAGTGAAATTCATATTAATAATTTCAGTGATATGTTGAGTACATGATATTGCTGCTTTCGAATGTTTAAAGAGATTTAGAATACTTTAAGTATGCAAGTGGACTCATCCGGTTCGTCGGTGAGGTTTAAGTGGACCTATCCGGTACGCCGGTAAGGATTAAGTGGACTCATCCGGTATGCCGGTGAGGTATAAGTAGACCTGCAGGGATTAAGTGGACCTATCTAGGACGTCGATAGGGATTAAGTGGACCCATCAGGATGCTGATGGGGTATATAGGTGACCTACTTGGGACGCAAGTAGGGTATTTTGTGAAATCTTTTGAATTATGCATTGACGTTAAAATGTTATATGCATTTCAATTATTCGGATTATACTTAATTATACAGTTTTGAAAGTGAAACTGTTAATGCATTTCTGTTAATAGATATCCTTTTTGAAAATATTGATATCTTTCAACCATGATTATTTTTAGGATTATGATGATCACTTACTAAGTAGCCAAACTCATCAAACTATGGTAAACATTTTTTTCAGGATAACTGCGGTTTCATTTTGAGTGCTCGTCAAGATCAACTTTGGAAGATATTGTAGTTGTGCTTAGACTTTCTTTTGTTACTTTGTAAGAATTCGCCACTGTAAATATGTCCTATCAAGAGATGTATATATGTTTTGACTGTCGCATCTCAGGAATATCAATATTGTAAATTTTTGGGGCGTGACAATTATGGTATCAGAGCAATAGGTTTAAGATTCTCAGGAAATTTAAAAAGAATGTACTTAAAAATCACATTTATTGTGTGTACAGACTGGGACGAAGTCAAGATCCATAATAGTTGAAGCTAATATAGAAGGAATTCACAAAGCCTTGGAAAATATGGTTGCTCTAATATAACATAAGATGGAAAACACCAATTCACCGAGGCAGTCAGTTACGGGAAATGGTGGGAGTAATATCGAACAATTTAAGAAATCAAACTCATCTTCTTTTAAGGGTGTTGTAAATCCACTGGAAGCTGAGGGATGAATTATGCAATTGGAGAAAATATTCGAGGCAGTAGAATGTCCTGAAGATAGAAAAGTGGCCTTGGCAGTTTTTATGTTAGAAGGAGAAGCACAACATTGGTGGAAAATGGCAAAAAGAGTATTGGTCAAAGAAAA
>NW_006499848.1:2369183-2381076 GCF_000471905.2 Amborella trichopoda
ACATTTCGATCATGTATTACAAAACATTCGATCATGGATTACAAAAAATTCTATCATAGGGTTACAAAAAAAAAACAAAAAATTCGATCATGGATTACAAGAAAAAAAATCAAACGTTTCGATCATGGATTACAAAAAATTCGATCATGGATTACAAAAAATTCTATCATGGGTTACAAAAAACAAAAAATTCGATCATGGATTACAAAAAAACAAAAACAATTCGATCATGGATTACAAAAAAATCGATCAAGTATTACAAAAAATCTATCATGGATTACCAAAAAAAAAACTCCGTACGGGACTCGCCGATTCACTGTTCGGACTCGTTGATTCTGTACAGTGAATCGGCGATTCACTGTACAGAATCGTCCGGTTCTCTCTAGAAACGGACGATTTCCGATTTTTTAACCGATACGATTCACTTTTTGCGATTTTCGAGTCAAACCGAGCAAGTCCGGTTCGACTCGGCGTTTTTTAAAACACTGGTTCCAAGTATTTATTGAAATTGCTTTGCTATTTTTTTTTTGAAATTGCTTTGCAATTGATGTGTAGTGTTCAGTAGGATGGACCCATACATATCATCAAGCCCAACAAATGAGAATATGGGAGGCAAGAGAAGCTCCCAATGGACACAATCAGAAAAGGATTACTTCATTGAATTAATGGAGAAGGAGACTAGGTAGGTACGGGGCAGGGGGGTTTAGAAAAGGTGCATGGAAACGAATGATAGACGCCATGACAATTAAATATGGGTCAAGAAACAATGTAACTAGGCTGAAAAGCAAAAATAAGTTCTTTAGAACCATGTACAATGATATAAAAAACTTAAGAATGTCTCCGGTTTTGGATGGGATGAAAGTAGGAGGATAGTAACCGTCGAGGCTGCTGTTTGGAATGACTTCCTAGTGGTATGTAATTATTCATTTGCATAGACTTTTAAAATGTTGACTATGTTTCAATATAAATATCGATAAAAATGATGTATGGTCTTCTATATGCAGGAGAATGAATAGGCAAACAAATACCAAAACAAGACTTTGCCCGAGTATTCGCTGCTAAGTAAAATCTATGAGGATGGAGCGGCAGATGGGACGTACAATCTATTGGGGGTGGCATCAGAATTGAGCCAGAAAGGCCCAACAGTGCATTCTCTGATAACCCCCCATTAGATGTCCAGGATGAATCTAGCTCATCCTCATCTGATGAGCAAGTATCATCGGGATCAAAAAGACGACGGTCTCATACTTTGATAGGAGCACAATGCCAATCAAAGCAACACACCCACATTGAGTCCATGACTTTAGCCATGACAAAATGGCCCATAGCATTGAGATGTTGGCATGTGACACCGCAGGTAACAGTAGTACTCCTGTGATGGATCGTCCATCTAAGGCTAGGAGAGATGCATGTAAAACTGTTGAATGCATGTGGAAAGCAGACGAAGTTGGTGATGCTGTCCTTTTAACGGTGGCAAGGCACTTCCAAGATTCTACAAAGGCGGAGATGTTACTAAACTTGGAGGATCCAATGATACAAAAGGCTTACTTGGATGAAGTGATGAAACGTCTCCAATAGAGTTCTAATTGACTATGTTTAATTTTAACATCAAAGACTGCTTCTTTCATTTTTATGTGGATGGCTTATGTCATTTTAATGTCAAATATTGCTTCATGGTTTGCTTTATAGATGATGACTTCTTTCATTTGTATGATGGTTGCTTTATGGATGATGAAAGAGGTGGCTTCTGTCATTTGTATGTGGATGACTTCTTTCATTTTAATGTCAAAGATTGCTTCATGGTTTGCTTTATGGATTATGGTTTCTTTCATTTGTATGATGGTTTGCTTTATGGATGCTGAAATAGATGGCTTCTTTCATTTGTATGTGGATAGCTTCTTTCATTTTAATATCAAATATTACTTTATGGTTTGTTTTATTGTTGTGGATGGCTTCTTTCATTTGTAGTTATGGATCCACGACGACGTAGGTTGGTGGTAATATTATGTACTGCATATACAGTGTGTTGCATTGCATATTGGTATATCACTACCCAAATGAGGAGGGGGCGTGTTCATACTTCAATTTTACTGGGGCCAATTATGTCCAATACTTGCTATCAGGGCACCCTCGTAAGTGCTTCGACAAGTTACGCATGGAGAAATGTGCTTTTATCAGTTTATGTAATTTGTTAAAGGAATGACAAACATTACAGATACAAGATATTTGGTAATTGATGAACAAGTAGTCATATTTTTAAGTACTGTCACACACGATCAGCGGAATAGGGTGGTCCAGGAACAGTTTCAACATTTAGGGCAAACCATAAGTTACTTCTTCAATAGAGTTTCAAAAGCGATCTTAGAATTGGAACCCCTGTTTCTGCAACCACCAAGCAATGAAACATCTGCCCACATTGCTGGTGATACACTACGCTGTTACCCATATTTCAAGGTATGCGAGTGTCAAGTATTCAACATTGTCCTTCTCGCATCCACATCTTACTAATATATAAGTAATGGTGATTTGTTCGTCTTAATACGATTGTGTCGGAGCTATTGATGAGACTCATGTCCCTACTCGAGTTGGTACTCGCTTGCATAATCATTTCTGAAAGAAAAGGTTTTCTAAGCCAAAATGTTATGGTTGCGGTTGGTATCGACATACGCTTCCATTATGTACTTGCAGGTTGGGAAGAATCCGCATCAGATTCTAAAGTCTTATATGATGCAGTTAGTAATGGACACAGTAGGCTTGCAGTGCTTGAGGGTAACTCCATTACATTATTTTTCGTTGCTTCAGTTTGTACAATATTTGGTAGCGTAATATCTGGCTTTATAATATACTCATTGCACAAACATGGAACAAGAAAATACTACCTTGTAGATGGTGGCTATCCTATTATGCGTGGTTTCATAGGACCATATCGAAGAGTCCGTTATCATCTAACGAATTTACTTCAGGCCCACGAGCTCCTCAAAATCACAAAGAGTTATTCAACAAGCGGCATTTGACACTTAGAAATGTGGTGGAGAGGACATTTGGGCTTTGGAAGGCCAAATTTCATGTACTTAGAAATCAAATACAATATCTTTACGAACACAGGTTGATGTAGTTATTGCATGTGCAATATTGCACAACTACATCATGATGACAAGAGGAGGCGATAGCAGAAGAGAGCTGCATTTTCGAAAGAGGGTTGAGAGTGAACTGGTAATTGACGGAGATGATGGTTTCTCACAATTGACTCAGGGACAAGCTGATCATGATGATGGTGTTAGTCTGTGAGATGTCATGGCGACACAGTTGTGGGAGTCCTACCTAAATCGCTAGAAGTTATTTGGCCCATTTATTATCTTGCAAAGTATATTTATGTTAAACTGACCTTTTATTATTTTTCAATTATATATGTTTAAACTATTACAGGTTATTGTTGAACGGATGTGTCCATTCAATTGCATTTTCAAATATGTATGTTTCAAGGTTATTGTTGAACATCGGTGGTGAATGTAAATAGTGCTCAAGTTATTACAGGTTATTGTTGAATGGACTGATTTCTTACTGCTTGCATTGTGCATATGTGTTTAAATGGGCTGATTTCTTAATGCTTACATTTTCAATTATGTATGTTTAAACTATTATAGGTTATTGTTGAATGGGCTGGTGTTGTACATGGTTATTTATAGATGCATGAATTGTGAATGTTGATTGATTATATGTATGTTTAAACTATTATAGATTATTGCCATTAGGGATTTTTTTTACCTATGCTCTAGGGTTTTGTATCAGTTATCAGTTTCCCTCAAACACCCTCAAAATGGCAGGAAATTTGTTGATGAATGGAATATATAAGCAGTTTTTTTTCCAAGTACTGCACATATTGGAAATGAGAGTAAGTGTTGTTTTTGGTTCATTGGTGCACTCATCCTTGGAAATGGATTGCATTCAAGGCAACGTAGAGTTGCTGAATTTGGCCAAAGAACTTGAAAAGAAAATATGCGAGTTTTTAAATGTTACTAATTTCTAATCCAAATAATGCTTTCTAATTTGGTTTGGAATTCATGTGAATTTATACTTGTTGAAATTGTCCACCTAATATCAAGTGAATTTTGACAAATTTGGGACCAAAATTGCTACAAGCATTGGAAAATGCTGTTGGATTTTCACCAAAATTAGGAGTAGAACTCAATAATGCTTGAAAATGCGATTGATGAGTTTGAATGGCTGAAATTACTGCAAAGCTTTCTTTAAATCAACTTGAAAGCTCATTGTTTGCCTAGAGTTTACTCAAAAAATTTGGGACAGACAACAATGCTATTTTATTGTTGAATGACAAACATCAGTAGTGAATGTATGTCTAAGTAGTGTTCAAGCTATTAAAGGTTATTATTGAATGGCCTGCTTTCTTATTGATTGCATATGGATGCATTAATTGCGCATGGGTGTTTGTATGTTGTGCTGAAGCTATTATAGCACAATCCAATAGAATACAGGAAACCAAATCCACAATTGGCATGGCCGCCGATAGATATGAGTGTGCAAGTGTGTGTGAGCAATAGCGAGAGAGCGAGACAGTTTGTAATCGGTTTAAAAATAAAATCATCGACAACCTACTTATGAAATTTAAACACCTATTTCACTTCATATTTGTAAAAAGACTCAATAAATTGTATGGCCACAATAGTTAATAAAATATATTGATTTCTATTTTGAGACAATCGATTAAAAATCTAGTGATTTCGTACATAATATTAAATTGAGGCCGTCCTTGACATTGTCTACAGACTGCTTTAATTTTGAGGTCTAGAATGCTTCTCTCACTCATCAATAAAACTCTCTCATAACACACTCTCTATCTCTCTCTCTCAATCCAACATACTTTACTTTCGATTGATATTGTATCCCAAAAAATAATATTCTATAAATTAATAAAAAATAACTAATATCTAGGTCTCAATTTTAACATTTGGCATCTTGCCTATTTAAAGCTAGTCTAATACATATACCCAAAACTTCTTTAACTTTTCGTGATTTACTTCTCCGGAGGTTATCAAACACAGAAACCAAAAAGTTCTTAACTTCCCAAGAGGTTATCAAACACAGAAACCAAAAACTTCTTAACTTCCCAGGAGGTTATCAAACACAGAAACCAGAAACTTCTTAACTTCCCAAAAATGTTATCAAACAAGGAAACCAGGAACTTTTTCAAGAACTACTAATTTATAATTCTTCAGTAACTTTCAATTTCCAGTTCATGTTCTTGCTTCCAGTTAACAAACAGGCCCTGAAGGTACCATTGTACTTTCTTATGCTAGTCTGTGTGGACATGTTACTGCAAATAATGTTGAACCGAATTCGGTATTGCAAGGTCTTAAGCTGGTTTATAGCTGACGAAAGGGGGTAATTTTATAGTCAAAGGTGACACGTTCAATGTGATTAAATGGTGCACCCGGAAGTGGAAAGTTCCGTGGAATGTTTGGTTAGAGGTTATAAACATTTACCATGGGAATGTCTATTGTTGGGTTGTGTTTCCCTCCATGTGGAGGATGGCCCAAAGTTCATCCTTTTTTGGGCGAAGCCTATATGGATTAAATCCCATATATAGTAAGGGCATTTCAGTCAGTCCATTATATGTTAAATGAAACTCATTCGGTCTCAAGATGTGAGATTTAAGAAAGAGATAGGAGAGGAGAGGAGAAATTCTGGGTTTTTGAGACATTGTGCAGTCATCATCAAGAGCTCGATCGGGTCGTTATTTGTGGTCCGATTGAGCTGAAATTTTGACAATAGGTTCACAACGCATGATTCTTCATTCTGAACGGTGTGATTGACATTTGGAGTTCTCTAACTCAATTCTGCAAAGCCATCTTTGCTGCGGAAAAATGGAGGTGTGGGTGTATTAGACAGTGGGTGAATGATAATGTGTTGAACCATATTAGTAGAGAGACATGCGCACGTACTTTATGGTCCAAACTCGAGCAATTGTATGCTCAAAAGACCGGGAATAATAAACTATTTTTTATCAAACAGATTATGGCTTTGAGATACCAAGATGGAATCCTTTGACAGATTACTTGAATTCATTTCAAGGAATCATTAATCAGTTGGCCGGGATGGGTATCAAGTTTGATAACGATATACAGGGATTATTGCTTCTTGGTACTTTGCCAGACTCGAGGAGATGTTCAGGACGTCATTATCTAACTAAGCTCCAGATGGTATAATTTCGATCGATTTGGCTAAGAGTAGTGTTTTGAATGAAGAGATGAGAAGAAAGTCATAGGGTTCCTCTTCATAATCAGATGCTTTGGTCACCGAGAAAAGGGGGAGAATAGAGACAAAAGCAGAAGTAAGTCCAACAGGTTTGCAAATATTGAGTGTTATCATTGTGGTCTAAAGGGCCATATCAAGAAATATCGTCAGAAGTTCAAGAAAGAGAATAAAAAGAAAAAAGGTAAAGAAAATAAGAAAGATGATGACAGTATTGACGATCGAGTTGCCATCACTTTCGAGGATTTTCTCATTGTATATGATATTGATGTTGTTAACCTTGCATGCCATGAGACAAGTTGGGTGATTGACATTGGTGCTTCCATTCATGCTACATTACGGATCTTCACATCTTATACACCCGGTGACTTTGGGGTTGTAAAGATGGGCAATGATGGTTTGGCCAAAGTTGTTGGCACAGGAGATGTTTATTTGGAAACGAATACTGGCACAAGGTTACTTCTCAAAGATGTGAACCATGTTCCTGACATCTGTTTAAATTTAATTTCTGCAGGTAGACTTGATGATGAGGGGTTCTGTAATACCTTCAGTGATGGCCAATGGAAGCTTACCAAGGGTGCTATGATTGTGGCAAAAAGAAAAAAGTGTTTGACATTGTACTTATTGCAGGCAAAGCTCTCCAAAGGCATTATAAATGCAATGGAGAATAAGGGTACAATTGAGTCGTGGCACAAAAGACTCAGTCACATGAGTGAGAAGGGAATGATGGTGTTGTCTAAGAAGAAGCTCCTATCTAGAATGAATGGTACACATTCGAAAAAGATTGCTCATTGCTTGGCAGGGAAGCATAACAGAGTTTCCTTCAAGATTTCCCCTCCCTCAAGGAAGTCAAATGTACTTGATTTGGTACATTCCGATGTGTGTAGTCCTATGAAGACAATAATGATTGGCGGCTCTCTCTATTTCGTAACCTTCATTGTTGATCATTCAATGAAGTTATGGGTTTACACCTTGAAGACAAAGGATCAGGTGCTAGATGTATTCGAGCATTTCAGGCTTCAGTTGAGAGACAGATTGGAAAGAAGTTGAAATGCATTCGCACAGATAATGGGGGAGAGTATTTATGACTGTTTGATGATTATTGCATAGAACAGGGTATTCGGCATCAAAAGATACCTCCAAAGACTCCTCAGTTGAATGGTTTAGCTGAGAAAATGAACACGACACTGGTGGAGAGAGTCAGATGTTTGCTTTCACAAGCAGTGTTGCCTAAATCCTTTTAGGGTGAGGCTTTGAGTACAGTTATACACGTATTGAATAGGACACCATGTGTTCCATTACAGTTTGATGTACTAAACACAGTTTGTACAGGCAATGATGTTTCTTATGATCATTTGTGTCTTTGGATGCAATGCATTTGTGTATATTCCCAAAGACAAGAGGTCTAAACTTGATGTCAAGATACGACAGTGTATATTGGTGGGTTATGGTCATAATGAATTTGGCTAAAGGTTATATGATCTGATTGAGAAGAAAGTTATTAGAAGCCGAGATGTTGTATTTATGGAAGATCAGACCATACAGAATATTGATAAGACAGTGAAGATAGTGCCTCAACATAGTGATGATTTGATTGACTTGGTTCCAGTTCCCCCAACACCGGTGCCAAAACAAGTTGGAGATGAAGTTGAGTATGGCCAGCAGGGTACAAGTGATGCAGATGCTCCCATTTAGGTTGAGACAAATGATGGTTTTCATGAGCAGTTGCCAGTACTAGAAGTTCCACCATTTGTTCCACTCAAGAGGTCTATTAAAGATCGACAGCCTTCCACGTGGTATTTTACAGATGAGTATACATTATTAATTGACGGGGGCGAACCCGAGTGTTTGGAAGAATCCATGGAAGATGAACACAAGAATGAGTGGGTTGAAGCCATGCAAGATGAGATAAAGTCATTGCATAAGAATCACACTTTTGAGTTGGTGAAGGTGCCTAAGGGCAAAAGAGCTTTGAAGAATAAGTGGGTGCATAGGGTGAAGCAAGAAGAACACATCTCACGTCCATGGTACAAAGCTAGATTGGTAGTCAAGGGATTCAGTCAGAGAAAATGCATTGATTTTGATGAGATCTTTTCTCCAGTTATAAAGATGTCATTCATTCGTGTGGTTCTTAGTTTAGCAACTAGTCTTGACTTAGAGGTTGAGCAAATATATGTGAACACTGTTTTCCTTCATGGTGATTCGGAAGAAGAGATTTACATGGAGCAGCCAGAGGGTTTCAAGGTGAAAGGAAAAGATGATTACGTATGCAGATTGAAGAAAAGTCTTTATGGCTTGAAACAAGCACCGAGACAGTGGTGTAAGAAGTTTGAGTCAATTATGGCAGAGCAAGGCTACAAGAAAACTACTTCTGACCATTGTGTTTTTGTTCAGAAATTTTCTGATGATGACTTTATTTTTCTTTTGCTCTATGTTGATAACATGTTAATTGTTGGTAGGAATGCTTCTACGATTAACAGGTTGAAGAAGCAGTTGAGCAAATCTTTTGCCATGAAGGACTTGGGGCCAGCAAAATAGATTCTTAGCATAAGATTCATTTGAGATAGGTATGCCAAGAAGTTGTGGTTATCACAAGAAAAGAAAATAGAAAAAGTGCTTCAAAGATTCAAGATGGACAGCTAAAGTGGCTAGCTCTCCTTGTGCTACTCACTTCAGACTGAGCACTAAGCAGAGCCCTTCTACTAATAAAGAGAAGGAAAACATGAAAAGAGTTCTATTTGCCTCAACAGTGGGAAGTTTGATGTATGCCATGGTTTGCACAAGGCTAGACATAGCTCACGCAGTTAGCATAGTTAGTTGTTTCCTCTCAAATCCAGGAAGAGAGCATTGGAATGCGATCAAGTGGATTATAAGGTATCTTCGAGGCACTTCAAATTTGAGACTTTGTTTTGGAAGTGAAAAACCTTTGTTGGTTGGCTACACATATGCAGATATGGCCGAGGATGTTGATTTCCGTAAATCTACTTCGAGTTACTTGATCACTTTCTCAGGTGGAGCCGTAGCTTGGCAATCAAGATTATAGAAATGTATTGCACTTCTACCACTGAGGCAGAGTTCATTGCAGCAACGGAAGCCTGCAAAGAATTGTTATGGATGAAGAGGTTTGTGCAGGAGCTTGGCTTCAAACAAATGCAGTATGTGTTGTTTTGCAATAGTCAAAGTGTTATCCACCTTAGTAAGAATTTTACTTTTCATGCTAGATCAAAGCATATTGATGTGAGGTATCATAGGATAAGAGATGTTTTAAATTCCAAGTCGCTAGAAATTGAAAAAATCCATACTGGTCATAATGGCTCTGATATGTTGACGAAAGCTTTATCAAGGGAAAAGCTTGAGGTTTGTCGTTCGATCGCCGGGATGCAAATCCATAGTCGGGAAGGCGAGATTTGTTGGGTTGGGTTTCCCTCCATGTTGAGGATGGCCCAAAGTTCATCTTTTTTTGAGTGAAGCCCATATGGATTAAATCCCATATGGAGTAAGGGCATTTCAATCATTTTGCCCATTATATGTTAAATGAGATTTTTTCCTCATTCGGTCTCAAGATGTGAGATTTAAGAAAGAGAGAGGAGAGGAGAAAATTCTGGGTTTTTGGAGGCACTGTATAGTCATCATCAAGAGCTATGATCGGATTGTCATTCGTCATCCGATTGAGCTGAAAATTTGACAGCAGGTTCACAACATATGGTTCTTCATTCTGAACGGTGTGATTGACATTTGAAGTCATCTAACTCAGTTCTGCAGAACCGTCTTTGCTGCCTCTGTTTTGGTGAGATCTCTTCAATTTTCTCTTTTTTGGAATTAATCTTGTTTATGATATTTGCCAAGAATATATTGTTCTTGATGATTGGTATTGTTGTATGCCTCTAGGTTTAACTAGAGAAGACTCTTGTATATTCCCATTATTTGATGATAGTAGAAGCTTTGGGTGGAGTACAATCCCATGGTTTTTACTCCTTACTTTGGGGAGGTTTTCTACGTAAAAAAATTGGTGGTGTTTATATGCGTGTTTGTGGAGCGTTTGGTTGTTGATTTGAGAGCTTAATAATTGCCATTAATGTGTTTGATATATTGTTCTCTACTTAATTACTTCCTATTAAGTTTACTCAAGAGAAGAAGAATTGTTTTGTTCCGTTGTGCTTGTTGATCGAGAATTGCTCGGTTGGTTTTTCTTCCCAACGTTTGTTTCGTTCATGTCTATCATGAAGCAAATCATATAGGATATTCATTGCACAACTTGGGTGCAATTTACCTGATCTTGTAGCTTCTGAGTCCCTACTTTATAATGTGTATTTTTACTGATCTTGTAGTTTCTGAGTCCCTACTTAATAATGTGTATTTTTTTGTGCTTTTATTTTTATAACAAAAGTTATTAACATTGTCAAAACTATATATAAAACAAAAAGGCATAATGTTGAGAGAGATACTAGAGGCCAAGTGAAACTCGAGAAATCAAGAGCATAAACAGCTCTAGAAAATCAAAAGAGTAGTCAAAACCCATATCAATAGAGTAGATTGTCCACCTACAAATCCGAGTCAGAGTACTAGATCGATGATTCGGAATCGGTCCAAAAGCACGATCCAAAAAAAAACTAAAAGAATAGACGAAATTAAATAAATTTAGATGGAGAGAGGATGGGGGGAGAGAGAGAGAGGAGACAGAGAAAAACTTTGAAGAAAGAACATCAAGCTGACTTTATTTTAGCTTTTTCTCTTATAAACTTTATCTTGAAAATATGCACGAAACACTGGTATATGCCCTTCTTTTCTCTCTCTCTAGAAAAGTTTACTCTACAAAAAGTAGAAGTACAAAGTACAGGAGGCAGGCCTTTGAATATGAGCCCACGCATAACCTTTTTTTAGTGAGAGAAAGGCCACACCTTTTTAGCTAGAGAAAGACGCACTTTTCTATCACCATATTTAATTGAGTTTTTGTATCTTTTTAGACATCCGAGATTTAAGTATGGACATTATAGATATATATGCCCCATATACACCAAACCTGCACCTCCTTTCCTCTTCACGAATCTGGTTTCCTCTTCACAAATCGACCCTGAAAATCATGCAACAACATCAAAGTTATGACTGGGAAGAGGGAGGGAGTTAGAGAGAGAAGTCAAGATGATAACAGTAACCGGCCCGTTGACCCGACATACCAGGCTAGGCAGGCAGATCTCGGCTGGTAAAAAGTTGAAAGGTTGGCAAAAAATAAAAATAATCTAAAAATAAATATGCATGACCAAAATACTTTCCAACTTTACCAAAATGATAAAAATAAATAAAAGACACATCACAAACAGAACCCTTTTTTCTTGGAGTTTTTCAAACTTGAGAGAGAAAAGGAGAAGAAACAAAGACACATCACAAACAGAACCCTTTTTTCTTGGAGTTTTTCAAACTTGAGAGAGAAAAGGAGAAGAAACACATACACATAGAGAGAGAGAGGAGGGGTTAAGAGAGAGAGAGGAGGGTAAGAGAGAGAGAGAGTAGGTAAGAGAGAGAGAGAGAGACTCATGCGCGGCGTCGTCTCGTCGCTAGTGACGTCTTCCGTCGTACCGTCGTACGACGTACTCCTCGTTAGGAAGAAACGTCGTGTCGTCGTCCT